>WEDG01005845.1:0-53054 GCA_017591395.1 Schistocephalus solidus | reverse complement strand
TTTAAATTGACCGTGAAAATAGACAGCGAGTTGGATTGGCCGTATACGTAAGGACAGGAATCTCGGCAGTCAAAAGAGCGCACGCCCTCTTCTTTGAATTAGAATTTCTCTGGATAAAGTTAAAAAAGAATTGATTAAAAAATCTATAATTCTTGACAGACCAGCAAAAATTTCAAGTGCAGCTGATGAGTCACTGCTTTATTGAGTCAAAGAAATAGCAAGTCACCAGGAGGTGCTTATTGCTGAAGATTTCAATGTACATAGACGAGACTGAGTAAACATGACATTTGACGGTGCGCCAACTTCCTTCGGCTCCAAGTGAATGGATATCCCTCTCGACCAAGATCTGGCACAGAAGATAACCCTACCAACGAGATTAAGAGATAACCAGAGATCCAATTGCCTGGACCTAGTAATAACGAAGGACTTCTCTAAAATTGATGAAGTTTATCCTATTGTACCTTTTGGTAAGGGTGACCATACGACGCTGCTGTATGATTACTCACTTCATTCTCAGCACCAGAAGAGATTGGAAGGCAAGCGAAATCTATGGAAGGCTGATTTTAATGCCATGAAGAAAGAATTGATGTTCGTGAAATGGGATTGTTTGCTCAAAGGGAATTCGGTGAATGACTGGAGATCGTTTAAGACAATTTCCCTCAATCTGATTGAAAACTATTTTCCCGTGAAGGTACAGAAAATGACTAGTCACCCTGACTGATTATCAATAGAACTTTACAGGCAGTTTAAGAAGAAAAATAAAACACGGAAGGTATTCATGGAAAAACGTTCAGCAGAATATCTCGAGGAATTTCCTCGCTAATGAAATGTCGTAAAAAATTGATCCGTCAGGCAAGAAAGAACTATGAGTCCAGATTTATCCGGCAGGCTGTAAACAAACCCACAAACTCATTCTATTATATCAAAAGTCGATTTAAAAATGGACTGAGTCGCAGAAATTATGGATGGGAATGGTGTAGAAGTCATTGAAAATGGTGAGAAAGCCGAGCCTTTGGTTGGTTCTTGACAGAATTGGTAAGTGACCTCTCTCAACCGCTAGCGCATATATTCGATTCGTCATTTGAATCAGGTAAACTGCCATCCGATTGGAAGGCAACAAATATATAGCCCATCTACAAGAGTGAGGCTCGATCTAATGTCAACAATTATCAGCCTGTCAGCCTAACCTCTATTTACTGTAAAATAATGGAATCTATAATTACGAAGGTGATCATGAATTTTCTGGAGGAAAACTGATTACTCCTAGAGTTCCAGCATGGCTTCAGACAACATCGCTCTTGTCTTTCCAGTTTCTCGCTATCCGATATTTCGACCATCGATTTTGACGAGGTCCACCGTATGCTCCCCACCAGGTGGTGCAGGGACAGTGACTTGCGCGTGAATTAGTTTTATGTGATAGTAGCCTTGCGGTGCAGCTACCACATTCTCGCCTCCTCCCCCACCTGAACCCGGTATCATGACAGAGTCAAGAAGACCGGAGGCGGGAGAGGACGCAGGTGGCTGGCGCGGCCGGAGCCGCCCCTGGGCGTTCCACAACACCTGGCTCGGATCCCACGTAGTGGGAGTGCCATAAAGGCCACATTAATAAGGAGCCATTGCAGCCTGACTCTCAGCCCGCCAGTCAGCCACTCCACACAAAACGCACATCAGGCTGACCACGCGGTTCGACTAATCCCGTCAGTTGGCAACCTTCTAAGCCACGGCTTTTAGCGCTCCTGATAGTTTCAAGCGCGTCAGATTGTTTATAGTGAGGAACATGCGCTGAGCTGTCGATCATACTCTCTCCCCACTCCTAAAGTCAAACCAATGTCCGAGCCAGTCAGTTGTCTGATGCGGAAGTGGGCGCAGCTGCTGGTGACCTCGTCTTAGTGTACTACGTACACGACCTAACCCCCCCTCCAAACACGAGCACCAGGATTTCACACAGCCGGGGGTTGAACGGCTTACATCTCACATGTGTGAGATAGCCAGAGGTCACTTTAAGAAGGAGCTATCGCAGCCTGACTCACAGAACACCAGTCAGCCACTCCACACAACACACATTGGACTAACTGCGAGGTCTGAGTATAATTGTCAGTTGGCAACCTTCCAACTATGATGCTTAACGTTACCGCAATAACTTCTCCTCCACCACGTGAGACCGGTCTCATGAGACAGTCAAGAAGGCCGAAGATGGGAGAGGGACCATGTGGCTGGCACGACCGGAGCCGCCCCTCTGCGTACCACCACTCCTGGCTCGGAAACCACGGGGTGGAGGTGCCATAAAGGCCATAAAGGCGATTGCTATCAACAAAGAAGTGGACTTGCGCATTGGACGAAGATGTTAGGGTTTACGTCATCTAAACTGATTTCAAGAAGGCATTTTGCAGTGTCCCACACAAACATCTAATCTAAAAATTATCTGAAATTGGAATAAGATGAATGCTGCTGACATGGATCACGGATTTATTTACAGGAAGATTGCAAACTGTCTGCATTGATACGTCGAAATCCACATCTACTCCGCTTCTAAGTGGGGTCCCCAAAGGCTCCATCTTAGGGCCGTTACTCTTTCTAGTGCACATCAACGACTGAGTCAACGACCAGGGTTGCAGCGCCGTCATGTTTGCAGACGATGTTTAATTATGGAGGGCCATCAGATCTGATGCCGATAGGCACGCACCTCAAGAGAGTCTCAACCATCTTAGCTGCTGGTACGCTCATTGGCTCTTAAATGTTAACGTTGGGAAGTGTGTGGTCATTAGACTCCATAACAGAAGGACCGGTGAGGAGAATTATTCCTACCAATACCTTTTTGATAAGCAGTCCCTTTTAATTGTCGAGGAAGAGAAAGACCTCGGGTTTCTAAAAAAATCCTCACTCAAAGCATGTTCACAGTGTTTAAAAGCAGCTAAACGCGCGACACAGATCTTATTTGTGCACAGACGTGAATTTGTGCAGATTGATAAGAAACTAATCTAAAAACCAACGGGACATTGGTTCGATTTCACTTAAAATATGCTGTCCGGGCCTGGCGTCCGTGGTTTAAGAAGAATCATCTACAGCTGGACCGAGTGTAGGCGATGGCAACGAAGATGGTCAAGAATCTCAGTCATCTGCCTGACGAAGTCAGACTGAGTGAACTTGATTTGTTTTCTCTTAATTACAGGCAACTACGCTGTGACCTCATCCAAACCTACCGGATTGTCAGAGGCCACGAGTGTACCCTAGAATTTGCTGACTTCTTCGAATTGGCTGGGACGGAACATCTGAGGGGTCATCCATTTAAACTGTAGAGGAAGTTGGACCACACGGACGTCCGTCAGAACGCCTTTTAACAGAGGGTCGTTGGCGCATGAACGGTCTCCCTGACGAGATGATCCTTTCAGAAAATATTGAAACCTTTAAATGCAAACTAGAAACTCATTTACTGAGAAACTGTTGTACATATAATGAAGATTGTGTCAGTAGCGGCAGCTTGCGCCTGGCCCTCACAGATCGATGACCTTACATTTTAATTTGTCAGATTTATTACTGTAAACGATTATTCTATTGACATTTTTGAATATGAATAGGGAGCTCAAGGGCAAAAGCCTGCTTCCCTCAATAAAGTGACTTAGTGGTGACTCATATTTTTACTTCCTACACATCCTTCACTTCTAACCTCCCTCTCTTCTTCGCTTTCAGGTGTAGCTTTCTATTGATAGCTGGATGTTTTTGTCGGAATAATCGGAAGGGTACTGTCATTGGAAAAAATAAAACAAGTGCGCATTCGTGTTCAGTTAAGCTATGAATAGGAAGTCAGACTCTTGGAGATAAAAAAGCATACAAATCTATGTGGTCAAAATATCCTTAAACGGAGCAAACAATGAAAAAACGCCTCGGGCATTTTTATGGAAAAGATAAATGTTGAATGGGGTATGTGGGTTTTAAGGAAAAAAACACTGTCGCTCGTGGGAACATACGCTTGAGATACGACCGAAATGTTGATGAGAATGTATATTTGTTCAAAAAGATCCTTAATTTGAGAAAAATCATATAACAAAAGGGGATGATTTTTACCGTTGCAAATGTGATCACAATGCATATCGACTTATTATAAGTGTAACTATCAAGGATGCTAGACAAGGGGAACATTCACGGAAATCATAAAAACGCTTAAATTTGAGTGAGAAATAGATCGTTGAACTCGTGAAGGTCGTGGTTCGGGTGCCGGAGATGCAAACATGATACTCTCATTGCTGAGTTCTAAGCCCACCGAAAGTGGAAACTGACACGATCTTCAACAGTTCATATAGGGTCGACACCGGGGAGAAAGTTAAGTCCGAAAACACCATTGCACTAATGCGTGGCACATGCGATGGCGGACGAGTCAGAGCAGTTTGCAGAGGGCCAAGAAAGAGGAGAACTGTAAAGACTGAGAGAAGCATTGGGGTCAGCCAAATATCCAAATGACGGTCAAAATCAAAAGAAAAAGAAAAACGGCTGTGAAGACAATCTTTTTTAAAAAGACGCAGGAGAAACAAAACTTCTTCGGGATGGGAGATGAAGCAACATGTTAGGTTGCTTTTGCCCACGATACGAAAGGATAGTGGGAGATCCGGCAATTGAGTAAGAAGAAGTAAACATAATTCACTCAGAGGTGCTATTTCGACGACGAATGTGAGGCCTGCACATCTCAGTATTCAGATTGGAATTCTGATAGGGGTTATTGGCAAATGATTTGCAGGTGGTTTAAAATGTGGGATGGGTTATAGAGAGATCTAAGTTCTTGGGGATGACGATGCATGGAAGGCATAATATAGAGACGGTTTTCTATATTCCCGGTGGTCCTTTTTCGAAGTCATGCAGAAAGCTGCTTGGAAAGGACGAGGAAAATAAAAAATTTATCGAATTAGTATTAAGATAGATGTGCAGTCTTCGATTGAATGCAGACAGGTTATTTGATAAACTTATATCGATTAACTGGTAATTCCAAAGAAAGCTATACCTCGAAGCAAAGAACGGAGAGTGTACAGAAGTAAAGGATATAGGAGAAGGTATAACCACTGAAGAATTTTGTAGGTTTTATGGACGACAAAAGAGGGTATGGGCTAAATTTGGAGAATATTTGCACTATAATTAAGGCAGAAAAGGAGGTAGAAGCCAAATTCCAGTCTGGGAACCTATATGAATTTTGGGTTAGTGAGCTGGTACCTATCCAAGTAGTAGACAGTTGAAAGTGTATGAGGTAAGAAATTCAGAGTAAAATGTCTTTAGACCTTTTCAATTTTAGAATGATTATACTTGGTTATTAAACAAAACAATGGGCAGCAATATTCAAGAATGGTAAGGATAAATATTCGATAAAGTCTTAATTTACTTTCCAGAAAAGAGAAATAATAAGAAATAAAGCCACAAATCTGGACTGCTTTGGCCGCAATTTTATCGGATCCATACCCATTTGGCATGTCCCTCGATGTATTCTAGTCCGCTACCCAGACGAAGTCGTCAAGCTGCTTGATGAACTGTTGCAAGTTCAGATAATTTAACCGTCTTCCTCCCCTTGGACATCGTCTATTGCTTTAGTCCCCTAGAAGGATGCTCTTTGCACCTTTACGTCAATTATAGTCGACTAAATGCCAGGATAGTGTGCGATTTAGTTCCTCTTCCTAGGTTGGGTGATACGTTAAACACCCTAGGTCAAGTGGCATGGTTTTCGAACCTCGACCTCAAGTCAGGCTACTGGTTAGTCGAACTTAACGCGAAGGACCACCACAAGTTAGATTTTGCAGTCCCACTAGGTTTATTTGACTTCCAAATCTTACCCTTCAGTTTGTGCCATACCACAGCCACCTTTCAACACCAGTTGTACCGTGGTCTGCGCCATGTCCTTCCTTTTAAATTCCTCTTTTCCTTGGGCGCATAATTGTGTTCGGTCATTCTACGGGTGAAAACAGTGAAAACATATGGCACTTCCTGGAGGCCTTTCGTGACTCTGGACTTATACTCAATCCGAAGAAATATCTTTATGGTGGTCTGAGGTGCAGATTTTGGGCCACCGTATTTCCCCTGAACATATTTTGACCCAAACAGATCGAATCAAACATATCCGTATTTGGCTGACCGCGACCAATCAATTGGAGTTGGGGAGTTTCCTTGGTCTAGAATAATAGTACAGCCGTTTCATCAGGAATGTCACCCAGATTGTCGCCCCTCTTCACAAAATTACCGAAAAAGGCATACTTATACGTGGTCCACTGAGTGCAAATGCGCTTTCAATGACCTACGGGATGTCCTCTGTTCGGCTCCACCTCTCCTTTCATCCTCAACACCAACGCCAGTGGTTGTGCCATCGGGGCCATTCTGTTTCAATTCGAAAACGAAGGAATAGAGCACCCGATCTATTTCGCCAGCAATTCACTTTCCAAATCCCAACAAAATTGTTTTACCTTTCGACGGGAATTGTTAGCGATTTTCATGTCCACGCGTCAGTCCTAGCACTTGCTTGTGTGCAGATGGTTTATCCTGCGTACGGACCATCGCGCTCAGCGGTGGTCGCAGTCTATCAAGAACCGCGTGGATCAACCCACTCGCTGGCACGAGATCGTACAGGACTTGGACTTCAAGTACCAGTTCCGGCTCAGTAAGCAGCACGCTAATGCAAACGCCCTTTCAAACATGTACCATCAACCGACACCCCAGAGGGAAACTTAAATAACGCAGTTTACAACGCTATCATAGTATTCGAGCCTTCCCGCTTTTCCAGATCATCAGCCCGAAGCTCGGACCGCGATCAAGCTACCAGCTAGCGTCATATATCTCGGGTACTTTCTAAGCCCAGAGAGCAGAAATGCGCGCCTACTGTTGAATCAATGGCCTCATCTTTTATAGATATAAGTAAAGAACTCTTTGTAAAAGTGTACGGAGCCTTTATTTGTTTGCAAATTGAGCATGAAAATTCAGGCATGGCACCCCTGGCTAAAAAAATATTACAAGTTGCTGGAAAGGGTTCAAAGAAGGGCAATGAAAATCATGAAAGGCCCAAGTACTTTATAGTACGCATGCAGACTTGATCCCCCTAATCTCTTTCCGCATGAGTACCGGCAGAACCGAGGTGATCTCATATAGACCTACCAGCTCGTGAGGAACTGGAACTGTGCCCTGCACTTTTACGATATTTTGCACTGGCCAGAACAACAAATCTGCATGCGACCTCCCTCAAACTTCGCAGAGCCTTATCTCACTTAGAGGTACGTAAGTATTCGTTTTCACAACCAGTTTTTGGTGTCTATAATGGACTTACTTAGGACGTCATAATGGCGAACACGTCAGAAGCCTTCAAACAAAAACTAGATGTTATTGAACTTAAATATACCATTCGATTGGTCAGGGAAGCGATATAATACAGAACCAACGCTTTGCCTATACCTACAGATAAAGATGATGTATATTCTTGTACTGCATCCTGTGTCCTTCAGGGGACCTGTACTTTAATTCCCACTTATGGAGAAAACATGTTTCAAAGCAAATATGTTGCTCTCTACTTTATAATAACGTATTTATTTAAAGTTGAATATTGTGCTGTTTTTCAATAGGGTCTTCAAAGGAAATTCATATAACCCATAAAATTTTCGACCCTTCCTCTCATCACTTAATTACCGTACTACCGGGGTGTCTAATCAATCCCATTCTCACTTATCTTTATACAGAATTCAGCCAGTGTGGTCAACGACACACAGAGCCACTGTCCGCAGACGCTTCTAGTGACCGCAACTACACTCTTCCATCTACCAATTTTATCGATCATGCACTACTTGTGCTTCATTCAAACCACCCGTCCCTGCCCCTTTTGCCACAATACAGCCCATGACTTTGGGGTTACACAGTGAATGAGCCAGTATAGACATCCTCGGTTCCTTGCGCATTCCAGTGCGCGGTTTCGAATACATCTTCATCATGGCCGATTATTGCAGCACATGGGTCGAGGCCGTCCCTCTCCTCCATCAATATGCCACATCTGTTGCAAACGCTATCAGTCGTACGTTAATGAGCCGATATGGTTACCCTCTCTCGTACCATTCGGACTGAGCCCACAACTTCAAATCCTAGTTAGTTAAGGACGTCTACAAGATTCTCGATATTAACAAAACGCGCACAACCCCGTAAAACCCTGAAAGAAACGGTCTACTGGAGTGGAAGAATAGTACGTTGCATGACCTCCTTCTTGCTTTCTCCAGCAACGGCCATGAAAATGACTGGGATTTACACTTACCCTTTTGTCTACTTACCTACTGGGGTTCTGTTCACGCCCCTCTATCTATGGACTGGATGCGAACTGCGGCGCCCGGCCGACATTTGGTACCCCTTTCCAAACCCGGAGTCAACTAACCCACAGTATTACGCTACCACTCTACGCGAGACCATCCGACAAGCACACAACGCAGCACGGACCACACTCAGAATTCCCTGCTTGTGCCAAAAAGAGCAATTAGACCTTCATTCGTAGGGTATGATGCACCAAATCGGTGACCATGACATTTACCAAAGCCTATTACTCCTTCGCGGACGCTGAGTAAAATTCCGCCACTCCTGGCAAGGACCATCTCACTTGGAACCGACAACAACCCGAATTCCCCTATTAAATAACTAAGAGATTTCCCCCTTTGCTCAGCAAAATGTTCTCAGTTTTTCTTGAGAATGGTTTCTTTCCTGAGTGTTGGAAAACCTCTATTATTATTCCTGTCTTTAAATCGGACTCACGCTCAGATGTTCACAAGTATCACGGTGTTCATAAGGAGGAAGCGAAAATTCCAAACACCAAGATCGACAACAGTGTTTAGTTATTCAGGGTTTGCACGAGTCAACTGCAGTCCGACCAGAAGACCATGTCGCCGAAGACCTTGCTTTGTTTAATGGCCTCCTAAACCAGTTGCTCCCACCGGGCGTGGAAGTAGAAGTTATTAAAGCATTCCGGATCGGCAAAAAGTCTGAAGACAGCCTAGGAACGCCGCGACCGCGACCACTAAAAATAATGCTAGAGAGCAAAGACCAAATCAAGGCGATCCTTTCCAAAAAAACTAACCTCCATCACTCGCATAAAGAGGTTTTTTTCAACCGGACTACTCCCCTGCGGAAAGGCTGAAACGCCAGGAACTTGTCTTGGAACTACAATCAAGACTGAAGGTTGGCGAACACAATCTGGCTATTTTCATGGGGAAGGTAGTTCAAAAGAATACGAATTTTCCATTGAACCAACCGATTGCTCTGAGGACAACGGCAGCCACCTCACTAACGCCAAAACCATCAGGGAACCAATTGCCCAAAGATATGTCAGAACTGATTCCGTAACGCCCAGCGTTCTCACTAAAGAAACCAGAGTTACCGAAAATCATCAAGAAACGGAAAAGACATACGACCTTGACGTTAGAGGAGACGCAGTTGGGCCCATAAAATTGACAAATGCAACAGGAAATTTGGTTGGCGCAAAATTGAAGTGCTTGTATACAAATGCACAAAGCCTTTTATAAAAACTTGATGAGATAAAAATTTGCATTGCCGAAGTATCTCCGGATGTGATAGCAGTAAACGAAACCTGGCTGTCGGGCAGTATTCGAGATGGCGAAATAACATTGTCTGAATACCAAATATATCGGAGAGACAGAGAAAACCGACAGGGTGGTGGAATAATTGTGTATGTGAAAGACGTGCTAATAGTGTCTGACAAGACGAGCAAGTTTGAGTGCAGCACGGAAGCCATATGGTTGAATATCAAGGCTCTTGGCTCTCCATGTCTTGATGTCCTCATTGTCTATCGCACACCTAGGATAGACCGAGTCGCGGACACATACTTGTTGGAACAATTAGAAAATTTATCCAGTCGACCTAATGTCATGATTATGGGTGACTTCAACGCACCAGGAATTAACTGGAGCACTGTTCAATCATCATACCCGAAATCGATTTTTGATTATGTTTTTCTGCAAAAGACCTTAAAGGCCATCCTCACACAACATGTCCCTTTCTCCACCAGAACACGTGAAGGACAAAGGGCTAACTGTCTTGACCTGGTTTTCACGAAAACATCAGGCAGCAGTGACGAGATTATTTCAATGCCTCCGCTCGGTCGGAGTGATCATGTGGTGCTTATGTGGGACTACTCATTATTCTCCGTTGCGCCTGATATAGAGGAAATACGGCGTAACGTATGGCGAGGAAACTTTCATCAGATGCGAGCAGATTTAACAGACATCAACTGGACTTCAATGTTTTCGAGCACCGTGAACGAAGATTGGGAGTCCTTCCGAAATGTTCTTCTGCAACTTATGGACAACCACTGCCCGCTAACGAGTGTCTATCACAGCAAGCCTCCTTGCGCATTCCAGTGCGCGGTTTCGAATACATCTTCATCATGGCCGATTATTGCAGCACATGGGTCGAGGCCGTCCCTCTCCTCCATCAATATGCCACATCTGTTGCAAACGCTATCAGTCGTACGTTAATGAGCCGATATGGTTACCCTCTCTCGTACCATTCGGACTGAGCCCACAACTTCAAATCCTAGTTAGTTAAGGACGTCTACAAGATTCTCGATATTAACAAAACGCGCACAACCCCGTAAAACCCTGAAAGAAACGGTCTACTGGAGTGGAAGAATAGTACGTTGCATGACCTCCTTCTTGCTTTCTCCAGCAACGGCCATGAAAATGACTGGGATTTACACTTACCCTTTTGTCTACTAACCTACTGGGGTTCTGTTCACGCCCCTCTATCTATGGACTGGATGCGAACTGCGGCGCCCGGCCGAAATTTGGTACCCCTTTCCAAACCCGGAGTCAACTAACCCACAGTATTACGCTACCACTCTACGCGAGACCATCCGACAAGCACACAACGCAGCACGGACCACACTCAGAATTCCCTGCTTGTGCCAAAAAGAGCAATTAGACCTTCATTCGTAGGGTATGATGCACCAAATCGGTGACCATGACATTTACCAAAGCCTATTACTCCTTCGCGGACGCTGAGTAAAATTCCGCCACTCCTGGCAAGGACCATCTCACTTGGAACCGACAACAACCCGAATTCCCCTATTAAATAACTAAGAGATTTCCCCCTTTGCTCAGCAAAATGTTCTCAGTTTCTTGAGAATGGTTTCTTTCCTGAGTGTTGGAAAACCTCTATTATTATTCCTGTCTTTAAATCGGACTCACGCTCAGATGTTCACAAGTATCACGGTGTTCATAAGGAGGAAGCGAAAATTCCAAACACCAGGATCGACAACAGTGTTTAGTTATTCAGGGTTTGCACGAGTCAACTGCAGTCCGACCAGAAGACCATGTCGCCGAAGACCTTGCTTTGTTTAATGGCCTCCTAAACCAGTTGCTCCCACCGGGCGTGGAAGTAGAAGTTATTAAAGCATTCCGGATCGGCAAAAAGTCTGAAGACAGCCAAGGAACGCCGCGACCGCGACCACTAAAAATAATGCTAGAGAGCAAAGACCAAATCAAGGCGATCCTTTCCAAAAAAACTAACCTCCATCACTCGCATAAAGAGGTTTTTTTCAACCGGACTACTCCCCTGCGGAAAGGCTGAAACGCCAGGAACTTGTCTTGGAACTACAATCAAGACTGAAGGTTGGCGAACACAATCTGGCTATTTTCATGGGGAAGGTAGTTCAAAAGAATACGAATTTTCCATTGAACCAACCGATTGTTCTGAGGACAACGGCAGCCACCTCACTAACGCCAAAACCATCAGGGAACCAATTGCCCAAAGATATGTCAGAACTGATTCCGTAACACCCAGCGTTCTCACTAAAGAAACCAGAGTTACCGAAAATCATCAAGAAACGGAAAGACATACGACCTTGACGTTAGAGGAGACGCAGTTGGGCCCATAAAATTGACAAATGCAACAGGAAATTTGGTTGGCGCAAAATTGAAGTGCTTGTATACAAATGCACAAAGCCTTTTATAAAAACTTGATGAGATAAAAATTTGCATTGCCGAAGTATCTCCGGATGTGATAGCAGTAAACGAAACCTGGCTGTCGGGCAGTATTCGAGATGGCGAAATAACATTGTCTGAATACCAAATATATCGGAGAGACAGAGAAAACCGACAGGGTGGTGGAATAATTGTGTATGTGAAAGACGTGCTAATAGTGTCTGACAAGACGAGCAAGTTTGAGTGCAGCACGGAAGCCATATGGTTGAATATCAAGGCTCTTGGCTCTCCATGTCTTGATGTCCTCATTGTCTATCGCACACCTAGGATAGACCGAGTCGCGGACACATACTTGTTGGAACAATTAGAAAATTTATCCAGTCGACCTAATGTCATGATTATGGGTGACTTCAACGCACCAGGAATTAACTGGAGCACTGTTCAATCATCATACCCGAAATCGATTTTTGATTATGTTTTTCTGCAAAAGACCTTAAAGGCCATCCTCACACAACATGTCCCTTTCTCCACCAGAACACGTGAAGGACAAAGGGCTAACTGTCTTGACCTGGTTTTCACGAAAACATCAGGCAGCAGTGACGAGATTATTTCAATGCCTCCGCTCGGTCGGAGTGATCATGTGGTGCTTATGTGGGACTACTCCTTATTCTCCGTTGCGCCTGCTATAGAGGAAATACGGCGTAACGTATGGCGAGGAAACTTTCATCAGATGCGAGCAGATTTAACAGACATCAACTGGACTTCAATGTTTTCGAGCACCGTGAACGAAGATTGGGAGTCCTTCCGAAATGTTCTTCTGCAACTTATGGACAACCACTGCCCGCTAACGAGTGTCTATCACAGCAAGCGTCCTGGGTGGCTAGACAGCAACTTTAAAAGGGAAATAAACAGGAAGTACAAGTTGTGGAGAAAATATTGCGAGTCTAAGCAAGTCACCTATTTTAATAAGTATAAAACACAGAGAAACAAAATGAAAAGCCTTATTCTTAAAACGCGAAGATAATTTGAGAAGACTTTGCTGCAAAAGGCAATGCAGAATCCAAAGTTAGTCTACAGTTACCTGCGTAGATGTACAAGGAATAAACATCAAATACCGCTGATTAAGACTGCCGTGGGTGTCGAAATTTCTGAAAACAGGGAAAAAGCCGAGTACTTTTCACAGTTCTACCGCTCAGTCTTTACAAACGAGGCAAGGCTCCTTCGTCCCTCAGTGGATATCCCGCCGTCTGCAAGCATTAGCCACATACTATTCTCAGAATTTCTGATCCAAAAGGAATTAAAAGAACTAAAAGAGTCGAAATCCCCAGGACCAGACGAGCTTCCACCCAAGCTTCTGAAAGAACTCGCCGATGAACTTTCCGCACCTCATTCAGTGCTCTTTCAAAAGTCCTTTGACTCCGGAACACTTCCTTTCGATTGGAAGCTGGCACATATAACTCCCTTGTACAAAAGCGGTAGCCGGGCGTCAGTGACGAACAACAGGCCCATAAGCTTGACATGCATCCTTGGCAAGATTATGAAAAGGATCATCAGAGCGAATTGGTGAAATTCCTAGAGACTCATAATTTGTTCTCAAGCCGTTCGATACGGGTTCAGAAAAGGAAGATCATGCACAACAAATTTGCTGTTTTCGCTCCAGAGGTGGACCCAAGCACTTGAAGATAGACACGCGGTTCACATTGCCTTCATTGACTTTCAAAAGGCCTCCGATACTGTGCCGCACGAGAGACTGCTGTACAAGCTAGAAAAGAATTGGAATCAGAGGTAACCTCCTCAAGTAGATCGAAAACTTCCTCGTGGGTCGGCGCCAGGTTGTGTGCATCGGCCAGTAGAGGTCAAGTTCTGCTGCGGTCGAGAGTGGGGTTCCTCAGGGTTCAGTACTAGGGCCAATACTGTTTTTAATATAAGTGAACGATTGTGTCAGGAATCTCGACTGTGAAGCAGCAATGTTTGCCGATGACATTAAAATTTGGAATGTAATCCAGAGCCCTGCTGACGAAGATAAACTGCAGATCAACCTAACTCGGTTGGAGGAGTGGTCGAATCATTGGCTTTTGCTGTTCAACGTCGATAAGTGTACAATACTTCGCTTAGGCAACCCATCTTGATCTGCCGAAAAAAGAAGTTACTTTCTCAACGGTGAAGCCTTAAAAGACGTGGAAACCCAAAAGGACCTTGGTTTGCTGACGACCACCACCTTAAAACCATCGTCTCACTGCTCGAAAGTGGCGAAGAGGGCAATTTCGGTGTTGCATGCCATCAGACGAGCCTTTTTGGATTTCGATGAAGATCTTTTCGCTAAGACGGATTAACATCCAGATCTGGTGCTCAAGTGTTCCGTCTCCGTTCTTCCAGTAAATATAGCCGAATTCTTCCGCCCTTATTCGCTTGCAATAATAATTTCTTTACAGGGGAGTTGGACAAAGCAGAATAGTTAAATTCCTTCTTTGCAAAACATTTTACCCTTGAAACTAGTTCCATCCCTTCAATCTCTCTGATATCGCCTGAATTGCTCACCACGACTAATTTCGTTCCAGAAATATTCAGAAACACATAAGCTGACTTAATCAGTCACACTCAGTTGGAACTAACAGCATCCCAAATTCCCTTATTAAACAGCGAAGTGATTTTTCCCCTTTACTAAGCAGAGTATTCTCAGTTTTTCTTGAAAAGGGTTTCTATCCTGACTTTTGGAAAACCTCTATTATTATTCCTGTATTTAAATCTGGCTTATGTTCGGATGTTCACAATTATCGTGGTGTTCATAAAACGCCTTCTCTTGTCAAGATCTTTAAAAAATTAATGCTGTACAAATTAAAGATTTTTGCATAAAAAAATCTACTTCTAAGCTCTTACAAACATGGCATCCTACCCGATCGCTCTTGTGAAACATGTCACATGTCTTTTCTAAATATATTAGCATCTCTTCGTAAGGATTGTCCTTCTGTGGTCGTTATCTATTTTGATCCTACCAAGCCCTTTAATAAAGTGTCTCATAGGAGACATATAGTTAAGTTAGAAGCTTTAGGACTTCGTAGACCCCTTACTGATTTCATTGCATCATATCTAACTAATCGTAAACAAAAAGGTTTTAGTGGGGTCCTCATTTTCAGCTGAGACCCCTATTGTAAGCGGTGTCCTTCTAGATACCGTGCTAGGTCCTCTTTTGTTTTTGCTTTACATTAATGCTATTTCATCCACAGATAAGCACTCTAAGTCTTTTATTTACGTGGAAGGTCATAAGTGCGTATATTCCTTCATGAAATCTTCGGCCCAACGATGCCTAGAAGAAATCCATGCAGACTTGCTTGCTCTTTCCGCGTGGAGCTCAACGTGGCAAATGGAATTCTGACCTTCTAAGTGGCGTTACATGAGCTTCGGGCTTGGCAGACTACCACATCCAGTTACTTTTCAAGACACCCCTATGAATTAATGTTCCATCCTCAAGGACTTAGATTTAAGGCAAGAATTTAGCTCTGTTGCCTCATGCCGATAGAATTACGGTCAAATCTGCCCAGATTTGTGGTTTTATCTCTTATAATTTCTATCTTCCTGAAATAAAATTAAGACTTTATCAAATGTTTGCCATCACATTCTTGAATATTGCTGTCCGTTTTTGAATAAACCACCGAGTTGAGCCATTCTAAAATTGAAAAAATCCAAAGACATTTTACTCGGATACTCTTACCTCCGAAACTTTCAACTACCTCCTATTCGAATAGGTGCCAGCTAACTAAACTAAAATTTTATGGGTTCGGAGACTGGAAGCTGCCTTCTGCCTCCTTTATACCCTTAATAATAGTTCAAATATTCCCCGAATTTCAGCCCCTACCTCGTTAGTCATCCGTACAACCTGCATAATTCTTCACTGATTATACCATCTCCAATATTCTCCATGTCTAAACGCTTTCTATGCTTTGCTGCCAGGTATTACTTTCTTTGGAATAACCTGTCAATCGATATAAGGTTATCAAATAACCTGTCTTCATTTTAGCGAAGACTGCACGTTTATCTTTACATTAATTCAATTAACCTTTTATTTTCCTCTTGTTTCCCGAGCAGCTTTCTCCATGACCCCGAGAATGAACCATCGGGAATTTGGAAAAGCGTCTTCAAATTATATCTTCCATGCATCTTTTCCCCCACGAACTGAGATGTCTTAATAAACTATTCCTCAGTTAAATCCTCATGAAACAAGCGTGTCATATTTACGCGCTTATTTTTATGTTCCTCCGGTTCGAATGCCGATAAATATCATCAGAATAACAATCTGAATACTGAGAGGTGCAGGCCTCACATTCATAATCGATTCTCATGCCAACTAGCACCAATGAGCGCACCACGTTGACTTCTTCCTTCTCAATTGTCTGATCGCCCATCATCCTTCGTACTACACTCAGAATCAACCTAGCATTCTGCTTTATATCCTATCGTAAAGATTTCTGTTTCTCCTGCGCATTTTTTAATAAAGATGCCCTTCGCAGCCATTTTGAGCCCCCTTTTGATTTCGATCATCATTTCGAAATATTGATGACCCGAATGGTTCCATCGATCGGCGTGGTTCTCCATATTTTGACCCTATGAAATCTGCTACATCTGCGTCAGCCATCGCATTTGCCACGCCTTATAACGATGGTGCATTCGGCCTTATCCTCCTCACCTGTTTCGGCCCTTAACGGACTGTGGATAAGTTAAGCGAGTTCCATTGTCTGTGGTCTCAGAAATCAGCGAAGATAGTATAATTGTCGCATTCCTGACACTTCGGTGATTGCGTACGTGACCTACGCGATCCCTTCCTTGATCGACCCTTAAAGTGTTCTGATGATGCCCGCGATGGTTTCCCCTGTCTAGCATATTTGATGGTTACGCTTATATCCAGTCGATACGCATTATGATCGGTATGTGTTAAAATTCTGAGCTGGACATAATCTTACCTGAGCTCTCGCACACAACATTTTAAGATCTCCAATGTTATCACAAACTGGGCACTCGTGAGGAGTTGAGTTATTCAGGGTAGTGTGCTTGACCCGCTTTTCATTTTGCATTTTTGTCAATGATGTACCAGGTTTATTTCGGAATGGTAGGCCCTTTTTGTATGCCGACGATTAAAAATTTGTTTTACGGTACAAGCCGGAAGATTGCGACACTGTGCTTGATCTATTAAAAATGATTTTGGGGATCTTTTCTCAGTGGTGCTGCACATTGCGCCATTCTCTTTCTTGGCACAACTTTTCCGTTATGGTTGTTGGCGACGACCATCAGCCTCAACTTAGCATAAATGGCCACGATATATGTGTGCCTGGCGTTGTTAAGGATCTGGGCATATCATATTCAAATGGTCTCAATCTTTTAGAGCATTGTGCCCTGATTGTCTCAAAAGCACGCAGAAATACCAGGTTTATCCTCAGAAATTTTAGAACTATTGCTATTAGACTCCCCTTTTATAAAATGTACGTTAACCTGGCCTAGAATACTGCTCGTTTCTATTAAACCTTCTGCGTGCTAGTGAATAAAGAACATAGAATCAGTCCAGCACTTATTTACGACAAGAAAATTATCGTTGAAGCACCGTAATCTGTCGTATCAAGAAAGTTGTGGGCTTGTAAACATTGATCTCTTATGGTTTCGCCGAGTACAGATGGGACTCTTTACTGTTTAAGCTTTAAAATAGTCGTAAATTTAATTCCATTACCACGGTGAGAGAGCTTGACCACTCTCGACGCACCAGTCATCAAATGTATTTTTATTTCTTCCACTAGTTCGCACAGGTGAGTATCGTCGATTTTTTTGGTAAATGCCATAGCCATGTGGAAGAAACTACCCCATAATTTAAAAAAAACAGCGAAGTTTTTCTTTGTCTAAGAGAACTATTACTAGTATTTTGCATTCAGAACAGTTTCAAAGAATTCTGGGCGCCGACAGGGTAGAATCTGTTTTTTTTTTGCAAGTCAGCAAGGTCGCATCTCGATTATGATCTCGTGACCTCTACTGTCCCCTCTTCGTTTCGACCATGTTGTCTACGATGAGTTCGTCCTCTCTCACCTCCACTGCTGTTTATAAGCAGTAGCTCTGACTGCTATATTATCTCTCACCCGACAAGGAGCTTTCCGAACCCTCATATGCTGTCAGTAACATCAAAATACTATCCCATTGGATTTAGCTATTATTTTTTTAGTGAAGCAGATTTTTCTCCTATTTTTTTTTTAAATTGGCGGCTCACCGAACTCCGCCTCCGATTTAATCCTAGGAGTTTTTTACTGCTTCTTTTTCAGTTCACCGTATACGCCAAAGATTGTTGACTTTTGTTTTAAAAATGGCAAATCGTTTTGAATCGGATATGTTTACCATACTACTCATTTCTGCTGTTCATATGGATGCTCACATAGTGCAGCAATTATCCACTTTGTATTTATTTAAACCACGGTACTAAGTTTGTATTTATTCAGAATCGGTCTATTCGGTGAAGACTAGCCGCAATTATGTAAGGGGTTTGCCACAGGAACGACATTTTCATCACTTGTATCTCCCCATCCCTTAGTTCGAGTCATTT
This sequence comes from Schistocephalus solidus, assembly GCA_017591395.1. Lineage (NCBI taxonomy): Eukaryota > Metazoa > Platyhelminthes > Cestoda > Diphyllobothriidea > Diphyllobothriidae > Schistocephalus > Schistocephalus solidus. The sequence goes on along the minus strand of WEDG01005845.1, from coordinate 34,556 downwards.
TCCCCTGTTCGGCCTTCCTCTTTCGTTCGGTTCTCAGTTTCCTTATTTTGTGCCTTTCCATTCGTTCATAATCCAGTTGAAAAAGCACATTGCGGGAATTAAAGCCTGATTATCATTTTTAAGAATGATTTGCAGAGACCTGTCTGATAGCAGCTCGTGTGAAGCACCCACATTCCGTAGATGGAAAGTTAAGTGCACGGTAAAACATACTCTATCCTGAAGGACGGCATTTTCTATGCACGGAATACACCGAGAAGTGGATTCGGGAGCCCCTTCAATAACAAGATTGAATTTTCTGTCAAAAGGTCTGTTTGGTTACTTGGTGTTCCAATTTTTTGATAAAGCTTCGGTATCCGGAAGAATTCTGTTCTGATCGACTAAGCTATTTGAGTCAGCAAATGGCATGCCCAGCAGGTGCTATCAGGATAGAGAACTCAATTGATATAGTAGATTAAAAAGCGCACGAAAATGAGATATTTCATTTTCTGCAAATAACTTGATAGTAAATAAAAATATTCAGAAGAAAGAAAGATGCATATATGACGGCTTAGGGTCTGAGGTCCTATGTCTCTTTGTTTGTCTAATTGTGTCAGTTGCCGCCGGTTTGAGATTTATCTCTCTCGCGCGCCTCCCTCTAGGGGTTTGACATTCCCCATATTTGCATTACCATCCTTTATGATCCACATTTTGGTCCTCGAACTCACTGATACATTGCCAAAGTTCTGACGGCAATCCTTCTTTGTACTCTTTTGTCCACTCGTAAAGTCGACTTCAAAATCAGCTGCGTTTAATCCGCCCTGAAGCCCTAGTAGCAGACTACACCGAGACGATATCTAGTAGCTATCTATTTTTTGAGATATACATTCGAGATTTCGATTTTGTCTGCAAAATAGACCCGTGGTAGATATCGAGATATTACGCAAACGGCGAAAAAAGGGGACCTAATGCGCTGCGCTCGTATTCTTTCCTCCTTTTTTTATTACCCTGTCAACAATTTGTAGCGTTACGCAAGCTCAAATACGTTTGATGACGCTTGTCTTGCTAGGCTCCTCAGCACCGACCTCATTTTTTGCACTTACACACACCGCGCGCCCATGCAGTGAGACCTTATTTTCATGGCTCACATTTTGTACTCGGAGTAGGCGTTCCACTGTCTGAATCCCGGCCGTCTAAGGTTCAACGTCGTGGAGAAAAATGCATGGGGTTGTGACCTGCGGAATTGCTCTTAAAGGTGGGGGCGGGCAGGGGGTCCGTATGACATGCCGTGTTCATCATACGCACTTGAAAAAACTCTATAACTCAAGAGTACGCGTAGAAAATTAACACGGGCGATCAAAGGGTTGCCTCAGTCAATCAGCTTACATAATAATACCCATCTTTACGTGAACCTTGCACAAACGTTATGACACTGGTACATTGTTATCAGGGTACCTACCACCCATCCAAATTTATCTTTACTACCCCTTTCCGTTGTCTCCAAGGCATTGTCGTGCGCTTGTAACGCCCGTTTTGTGAGAAGGTAATTTAGTGAGCGTTACAGTAAAAACGTTCAATATGGAAATTTGTATGGAGAATATAAAATATGGGGAAATATGCACAAGAATATGACATCGGCCATCCGTGTACATCGAGTAGACGGAGGCAAATTGCCAGAAAATGCCCCGGGATTGCTGCCTAGAAGCCAACAGTAATTTTAAAAAATAGTTAATCGTCTTACCACTCGATTGCCCCAGGTTTTTTTTCCTGGAGGCCTTGTGCATAGATATCAAGTGATCTTTTCAATCGCTTGGTTTCTTATAATTTCCGGCCTTTGAAGTTCAAGCACGTGCTAATTTCGCCATTGAATAACGCGAAAAAAATCGCTTCAGGAAGCCATCAATAGTATTCCCCGAGGCATGTTAGATAGGGGCCTAATGCACGAGATTATGCACAAATTTGCAGCTTACCAGCTGAGTCCGGAACTCACTTTTCGTTAAACTGCCAATAATTAGCTGGGCAACTGGATTTATTGGAAGCTATCTGGCCGGCAGTTGCTGGTCGCTGAAAAACCAGGGCCTCCAAATGACATTGTCTTTCCTGCAGCCGGCGTTGGCCCGCAAAGAAAATATCCAATTTTTCTGACAAGGCAGCAATATGCCGACAACTTAGTAGCTGAATACGCTTTTGATCGTCTGTCCGGTCAGTAACCGCTGGTTGTACCACTTCTCCGGAAGAACTTGATTTGTGACCATCGATCGCCGGCTGGTCACCCGTTGGAAGGGTCTCGAACGAATAATTGGTTTTCTTATGCGTTTCCTAAAATGAACAATAGCATTATCTTGAATGACTATGATATGCCTTCGCCTCGTAGCAGTTAGGGCGCCTCATCTATCGCTGACAGTCTTTTTCGTTGGTAAACTATAAGCTGACCACTCAACCATAATAATATCTAAGAACGCACACGAAATACATGTCAGCTTAGAATTGCATCATTATTAATTCTCCTCACCTTATTCTCATATGTTATCTTATCATCCAAATTCGTTGCTACACTCCTACTATTCGGGAGTTCTTTTTATTTGTTCTGTGACGCATCACGTATGTTTTAGCCCCCAACTCTGATAACATGTTGACGAGCTATGTGCTGCAGTGGCGCCAAAGTTACAGGAGTCGACTCGAGCCCTCGTAGATCGTTACACAGTGATCGGGCTACGTTCTATCGCACTTTATAAATCACCGAAACAAAAAATTATTTTGTTAATTTTAAAATAATTTTCGCACGGGTTTTAGATAAGAATAAGGGATCCGTACCTGTGTCCTCGTTCGCATTCAATATCCTTAACTAGTTATCCGTCCTTTTTAGTTTCGCAGACCTCCGATCTCTGATACAAAGGTGAACTTTGCAGGAAAGTACGAAGTAAATTTATCATTTGATTGCATTAACAGAAACAATAGCTAAAGCTTTTGGTGCGTATAGTAAACTATAGAAACTCGCACTTAGTTCCACCGTACAGGAAATGTTTCCTTCGGGACTCTTTCATCCTACCCGCTCTCTTTAACTATGCCATGAAAGTGATTCCAATGTCAAGCCGTACGATTCTGTAAATACTTTGCATACGTGAGTTTGTTCAAAATTTCCTCTAGCTAAGTACTGTCCGTCATCCAAAGCGGAGAACTCCTCTCCCTGAGCTAACCACGATGAGAGTTTTAGTGTACACTAAAAGATTACTGATGACATTTTTCGGATGTGTAATCTTCCTAAGAAAGAGACCAAATCTCGTCGCCTTGGTAGCGCATCAGCCCACACTATCTTAAAAACCCATTTAGCTTATGATTACTGAAATCTGTCTGCCCACCCAGAGTCATACTAGATATTGCTTAATGCGACTACTGGCTGTTCCAAAAACACAAGGAAAATGGAGGTCTTATATTAATAGCACTTAAAGAGCTCCGTTCAACCATTTAAGAACAGCTGAATTCGTTATTAAAAGCAGATGTTAAGCCACCTTTTTATCGGAGGAAAATGTGCGCTTACTGGGAGATAAGAAACATCGAAGCCGGTTATCGTAATTATTAAATTGATTTTTATCATTTTCTGTAGAATTTTTTGGTGAAGATGGAACTGGCTAAATAAATACTCGTCTCGTTCATCAGCCAGATGGCGTGACCCTTTGGAGAGACTACATGTAACACTGATCTTTTTTGTTTTTGATACAAGTCTAGTTATAATTCCGACATAGTGAATGGGCCTTTGTTTCTGTTGTAGAGCCGTTCTAAGAACTTATATCAAAAAAAGTTGAAAAACTATTTCTGCCACGCGTGATAGTCGTCCTGTCCAACGATTTACAATGCTAACGTCGCAATTTTATGCCTTTTGTTCATGCCATTGCTTGTCAACCTTGCAGTTTAGTCGACAAAAAGTAGACGTGAGTACGTTTTATTAGGAACTCTAAAGTAGACTTAACATACAGAGAATTTTTCGGTCGAGGATTCGGATGTAGCCGGCAGAGTGCTGTGTTTTCAAAATACATATGCTGATTCACCCATACAACCATCAGAGGCGGTTACAAACGTCACCGGCTCTCCAACTCACCCATTCTCATTGTTACAAGGCTAATTCACGGAAGCAGACTTTAAAAGCCATGTTTCTCTCTGTCCAGGAGCCATAATTTTAGAAAATCCTAGAGAAATCAACGTAAGGCACAAAATACTTTTTTGTTTAAATTGGAGGTTACTGATGAAAATGTATTACGTACAATACGGCACTTGGGTGTTACGTCCAACTTTTTCAAATTTGAAGCTGGGCTGTTTTATCTTGAAAAATTATCTTTCTCTCCAGCTTAGAATCATGTACCGTAAGCGCTTGCGGCAGGCCTTTTGCTGTTTAGGGGCACTGCAATCTGTTATTGCTGGCGAAAAGAATTGAGCCTGTAACAAAGTGAAGGCTGCTCAACTGGTTACGCGTGAAGTGGACCACTATATTCGGGATTGCTTTGGTCCATTCACATGACCGCACAACTTGGATTTATTGGCCTTGGGAAGAACGCGCCTGTACACTCTGTTATGATCTTGCGTCAAGCCTTCATGGTCGCCGTCCGATAACTTGATCGAATCTTTAAAGGACAACTCAACAGCAAAGGGCGGAAGAGTAGAAGTCTATTGATATCTTATTGCAGTGTACTTAAGGCAAAAAATAACGTACGAGTATTTACAAGGTTGGGCTGCAATTGGACCATCCGATAGTGGCCTTGAGGGGTTAGCATCTCGAATGGCCTTGCGAGTTATCCGAATGATTTATTAGAGCACTAATCCCTGTGGGCAGCTTGCGCGATATCACCATGCGCACGACCTATGGGTGGATCGATAGAGCAGCGTGGAAAGTCGTCAGGACAGTGTGTGAGCGAATCGGTTAGGACGGCTTCTCTTCACACTTTCCCCCTTTGACCTGAGTTGTAGGATTTGAGCCGCGGGTTCACCTGCGACGGAACCGTTTGCGTTATTTTTTGACCCGATCGTCTTAGTGGTTGAAGGGACCAGCTTGCTGCTGGAACTGGGGATTCTGACCTTGCTTATGGCAGGTGGAATGTGTCCAGTCGTTGTTCCAGTGATTGGTTTTGGCTTGGACTTGGTGCGTCAGTACACTCGATGTGCTTTAACTGATTGGCGTGGCGCATCCAAATTTCTGATCCGATCCGAATCGCTTCTACCACGTCACCGCACTTTCGGTCAACACGTTCAAGCGTCCACTTTTCCTGATTGTTCCTGTAATCCTTTGCCAGCACTTTGTCTCACCCGGATGGAATAACCTTTGCGTTGCTCTATGGCGTCGGTTGAATTGACTTTCCATCGGCGTCAGATGAAATGTTTCATCGCCAACACTAACAGGTGATAGTGCATGAGGCATGTTTCGAGAACCTCTTCCGTTTTCCTTTCGCCTCTTGATGAATTGTTTAACCCATCCGTTGAACTGCGGGTGATATGGTGGCGAACAAGTGTTTAATGCCTGACTGCTTGCAGAATCGGGCGGCTGATGTGAACCGCCCTCCATTATCGCTCACCAACGTTTCGGGACAACCAAATCTGCTGAACAGTCGCCCAAGAGTGTTGATTATGGCTCCGGCTGTTGTGCGTTCCATGTGAAAGTCTCCCGGCCATTTGCTGTATGCGTCAATAGCGATAAGGAAGTTCTGGCCATTGATTGGTCCAGCGTAATCGACGTGGACCCTGGACCACGGGGCTTATGGGACAGGCCATGCCTTGAGTGTGGTCTTCGTTGGCGCCCAGGATGCAAAGGCACATTTGATGCATGAGTGGGCCAGCTGTTCCAACTTTTGGTCCATGTGGGAACAGTACACCTAACTGCGAGCGAGAGCCTTCATGTGGCTGATGCCCGGTTGTCCCATGTGAAACTGCCTCATTACCCTTGATTGCAGTGTCTGTGGAACAACGACACATTCATTGAACAGGATACAGTTATTAACGGTGGACAAAAAATTTCGTCATTGGTAGAACTGCTGCAGTTCTCCGGAAAGTTTTGCGGGCCACTGAGTGCGATTGTACTTAATGACTTGTCTCAACAGTTGATCCTATTGGGTTGTGTTTCGGACTTCCTCAAAAGTAACAGAGAGTGTGCGAATAGAATCCATAAACAAACTGTGAACCTCTGACTCAACGGAGACTGACGTGATGACTGTGTCCCCAGGTTCTTTAGTCCGCGAGTTGATGAAGCGCGAGAGTGCGTTTGCCTGACCCATGTTTGTGGTAGACTGATACGGGATATGGAAGTCGTAGCCCAGCGCCTAAGACTATTTTTCGAGTACAGAGGAATGCCCTTTTTCAAGCCAAAACTTGCAAGAAGAGGCTTGTGGTCCGTTAAAAGGGTCAACTGGCGCCTATAAAGGATCTTGTGGAACTTCTGAACGGCGAAGATTGGCCAAGTCCTCCTTCTCAATCTGTCCGTAGACGTTATCGACCTTGCTGCATTACAAATAGCCTTTTCTGTGTTGTCGGGAAGACGTGTGAAATTACAGCGCCAATTCCATAGTTGGAGGCGTCCACTGCAACGATTGGGGTTGAAGTGTGTGTGCAGTAAATCAGAGCTCAAGATTGTTTTCAATTCTTCAAAGACCTATTGACATTCTCGCGACCAGATCCATTTAACATCTTTTTTGAGTAGTTTATTCATCGGAGGACGAAGGCGGTGCATATCCGGAAGAAATGAGCCGCAGTGACTCATGAGACTCAAGAAAACGCGTAAGGAATTTACGTCCTTTGGTGGAGGCATCTCCTTAATGAAGTCCATGTTATCTAGATCTGGATGACGGCCGTCTTGGTCGATTATGAAACCGAGGTATTTCACAGTAGGCATGAAAAAATTGCACTTGTCCAGACACAGGCGGAAGCCGTAGTCCTGAATCTGACTGAGTACAGTCTCCAGACGTTGAATCAATTCATCTGGATTTGAGCCAGTGACGATGATATCATTCAGATAGGTAGTGGCTCCTTTAGTGCCCGTCAGCATGGTGTCCATGGTTTTCTGGAAGATTATAGGAGCGATCTTAACACGAAATGGCAAGCGGGTGAACTGGAACAAACCGCGGTGAGTGTTTATAGTCAGGCCCTCGCTTATGTCATTTCTGATAAATGTGCTTCTTGAATGGACGGAATGAAAGGCCAAATCACCGCATTGCCAACATGTTGTTGGTGGTTTTCTGTGGGTCGAATCTCGGGACTTGTGTAGTGACATCGACTTTGTGTGAGTGATAGCATGAACGCTGGTAGTGGCAAGTGAGGAGCCGGGTTGTTCCACAATAGCAGAAGCCGCGGACATTCGGCAGTCAATGTCTGTAGGGTGGATTCGGGGCCCTGTTCAATTTGCTGAGCAGATGGGTTTTTATTTCAGCATCGCGGGGGACTGAAGGCGCACATAAAGATGAGATGCTTAAATTAATTTTATGTCATTGTTTGCAGGTTGAATTTTTCACACTCGTGGTTGACAATACCGGCAAGAGTCAGAACATCGTCTGTATCGTTCTTCACAAGTTTTAGGCACTGGTATCGACTATTGAACAGTGATGAATTCTCTCCGAAGACCTCTGAAAGTTGTTTAAAGGTTTCATCGGATGTGAAATCACGAAAGTTCTCCAATAGGAGCATATCAGTGTACCGCTCGTGCTCTTTGGTGTCCAATTTGTGTACTAATAGGCACACCTTCCATGCATCATCGGCTTTGGCAAATTCCAAGCGGAAAATATCTTCACAACGCTCAAACCAGGCATCGAAAGTCACACCGGCATCGAATCGTAAATAAATTCAGTGATGCAAGCAACAACTGCGTCCGCTGAAGTGTACTATTTCCCGGAGGATTCTAGATCGGGAGAATACAAACTGAATTGTTGTATCACAGATTCCATCATCTTCAAGTGGGCTGCCTCGAACTGAGCCAGTTGTTGCTAAAGGATAGACATTACTTGCTCCGCGGAACTAGGCACATCGAGTTCTGCGTCGCCAATTATTATGATTTTGCGTCAAACCTTGATGATCGCCGTCCAAAAACTCAATCGAATCCCCAAAGGAGAACTCAACAACAAAGGATGAAAGAGCAGAAGGCAAAGAAGAACGTACGAGTATTTGCAAGGTTGGGCTGCAATTGGACCAATCCGATAATGTCCTTGAGGGGTTAGCATCTTGAATGGACTTTCGACTTTTCCGAATGATTAATTAGAGCACTAATCCCTGTGGGCAGCTTGCGCGATATCACCATGCGCACGACCTATGGGTGGATGGGAAGGGTCGTCAGGGCGGTGTGAGCGAATCGGTTAGGACGGCTCCTCCAAGCACACTTGACCACAATGGTTTTCACCTGATTGGGTAGTCTTCGCCACCGATCGACCAAGTAAAGACATCTGCAACCATTAATTACGCAGAGGTAAAAGACAGTTCCAATCTACCTAATTAGCAAAATCTTCTGTTGTCCTTACGCTACACTGCAATTTTCACCTCGGATTTTGCTGGCACTAAAGAGTAGCACCTTCTTCCGTTCTCTGAAGAACGGAGATCCACGAGTTGTGCTATCAGATCGGAATTTTTATGGTCCTCATTCACATTTTTTAAGATCCTCTCTCTTGCACCAGGTGCTTGTAAGTTTGCTATCGTCGAATTGGTCTGTGTTTTTCGGATATCTGAAGTATTTAACCCCCCCCCCCTTATAATTTAGAGTTGGTCTTTCGATATTAATGACCTCCATCATCTTACTTTTCAGTCGCGTTGCGTACGGCATTTGTTGTGCTAGTGTACTTAACATAATGGCGCAAGGTGACAGAAAGTCCATCAATGGCTCATTTGTATGTCAAGTCAGTCCAATTACCGGTTCTGTACAATGGAATCTGGTTGATGTGGACTACGCCTTTGAACAGGAGATTGCCCGTTCCGCCTATGCAGACATGCTGCACGACTGGGATCGAAACCGAAAGTACCATGAGGCTATCTGTCACGTTATACGCAACATGAAATCCACCGACCCCCATCGCCTGATTCACGTACTTGACATTGGAACGGGCACGGGCATCCTCGCCATGATGGCGGCTCGAGCAGGCGCAGATACTGTCACCGCCTGTGAGGCCTTTCTTCCTGTGGCCAGGTGTGCGAGACGGGTTGTTCAGGCCAATGGCCTACAAGATCGTGTTCGCGTGATTGGGAAACGCTCAACGGATCTGTTGATTGGACATGACATGGAACAGCGTGCAAACGTCCTCGTGGCCGAACTCCTTGACACTGAATTGATTGGCGAGGGGGCCTTGGAGACGTACAAGCATGCTGCCGAGCACCTTCTGACTCCAGATGCCGTTTTGATTCCATGCAAGGCCAATATGTTCATGCAGGTAAGGTGTAACTCGCTGATCCCGACGTGCTTGTGATTAATTTTGTCTTATTTTGTTCTGTTTGATTTTAAAAGGTTTTGGACTCGCCATTTCTTTGGTCTCATCACAAAATATGCCCGGTTGCGACCCAAGGATCAGGGGTGCTGCATCCCCAGGCTTCCATCTTTCCCACACGATCGATACAGGACTGTGCTGGTTGCCCCTCAGTCTTTGATATTCAAGTTTCCCAGCTGCCTCTTCTTAGCGAAGCTAAACAAGATGAGGACCATAGAAGGGGATACGTAAAGTGCCTGCTGGACGCACCTTTACAGTTTCACGAATTTGTCTTCTCACCGCCTTCCTCAAATATAAGGTTGCATGAATCTAAGCGCATAATTGGTGAGCTTGCGCTTTTTGTCTCGTTTACGATGATTACCGCCCGAATATCACTGAGTACATCCCCCTGGTGTTTCTTTTCCCGCATTTCAGATACACACAGTGGGCAGCTTATTCCATTTACCGCACACTAAGCAGTCTTATGGTCACAACCAACTGTCTACATACTTTTGTCTCAGCCTTTAGATTTTGCCTTCTGGCTCTAATCCGAAGCTACCAACATGTAACCATCGGGTGGATTTGAAATGAGCTATCAAATTCTGTGTCAACACTCCGGGTAGGCGTATTAATGGATTATTCTGCCCACTGTAAGGCTTAACTCAACCAGTGGAATTTTTCCTTTTGAGTTTAAAATAAGCCAAAAATAGTCGTTCTTCGTCTTTGTCGGTAATTTCCTATTACTTATTCACAGCTATATGATAAGCCACAGGAGTTCTGCACCAGACCTGGAAAGCGATGTGGAAAATCCTCGATTTCGCTTATTCATTGCTGGTAGAGTACTGCCTGCTGACGACAGCAAACAAACACTTCATGAACCAGTATAATTGCCAAGTCCTTGCCTCCTTATCTAAGTTTTCTTAACATGCTTCTTTGCTGAGGAAAACTGCTGGGTTAGGCTATCCCACTGATCCAAAGCTGTCTGCTTCTGAGATAGTCTGTAGGATTTCAAATACTTAGGACGTCGCTGTTATGGCAAATGGAAAATAAGGTACATTTGTCTTGATTAGCCGCGTGTTCCGGGCGCAAAAGCGGGAGGTAGGCGTTCAAATTTCGTCCGATGGCCCATTTCTCTGGCTGTGGAAGACTTCCTATTCCCCAATAACCTGTAAAAGAATTTTCTAATTATTTATGCTGTTAAGTCCAGCCACTGGTATTCATCTGTCGTGTTCTGGGAACTGGTGCGGCTATTTTAGCTTTTTAGCAATTTACCTATGTTCAAGACTAAGGTAGCTCACTCCAAAGCCAACTCTTGCCACACTTATATCAGGTTGACTGTTCTTACAGTAACCCAACGGTCTAAAGCCTGTTCCAAAACGTTTTTCGGTGAACGAAACTAATTCTGTCCATGTCACCCAGCCGGCCTTACTCGCGTCACTTCCAAGTAATGCGGGAGCGCTTAGAAGCTTTCCAAGGACGACCGCTACCTTTACGTCTTTACCTGAAACGTTAGACCTAACTTTTGAATTGTTATCTAAATGCACTAAGCTGCCCGGTATCTGAATGAAAATTATTTCGAGCGTGCGTTACAGGCCCTTGCTTACGTGATGCTAACGTTAATGGGCGCGGACATATTCGTGCGGCAGCTCTCAATGTACGTGAAAACCTACTGTCAAGTTTGCCGTAATAATGACTAAACTGCTCTAGCCCCACGCCTATGTTCAATCTCACCAAACTCTACTTCTCACTTCAGGAAAGGCAAGGATCGACGGGACTGCACACGCTTTCGTTGTTTGGTGGGGCTTGCAAATGGAGCCGTCGGGAACGGTAGCACCGATCTCGACTGCTCCTTCGTGGGCGGGTGAGACGACGGTTTGGCGGGATCACTGGATGCAGGCTATCTATTTTCCTAGACGCCCTTTGAACCTTTTTTGTGGACAGCCATTTGCGGTGGACTTTGCCCATGATGCTGTTTCCATGTGGTTCGACATCGCGCCAGTTCAATCTGCCCAACCCACTGTGATAGAGCGTCCGGTATGTACATGCGGCGCACATGTTGCTTGGCCTCGTTCTCGAATAGCTGAAATTAATTGTGGTGAATTTCAGGAGTTCAGAAGCAAACTCGCCGACGGAGTATCAAAATACCTTTCCGAATGTGTTGCTGATACTGTGGCTTTAGTCATGCTGGCAGATGCGTCGACAGTCCCATTAGCGATAATAAACTCTGTGTGTGCGTCGACAAAATGTTCGTCCAAGTCCATCCACTTTTTCCATTACGAGTGCTCGCCGCTGTCAGCACGATTAATGAGGTCCGTCTACTCGGAACTCCCGGAAGCTGTTTCTACAAAAGTTCATATGATTCAGAATTTTGACGACCTGCAGAACGCCATCCTCGGTCTGTCGGCCAAGTCAAATGCTTTGGAGATTTACGTGCTTGGAGAACCTTACGTCCTTGCCGGCATACTACCCTGGAACGCACTTAACTTTTGGTATCTCTCTGGAGAAATTGAGTCGAAACTCCCAAAAATACCTATAAAGTTACTTTTCCCTTCGCGTCTACGCGTCTGGGCGGTTGCTATGGATTTTGACAACCTGTGGAAAATCAGAGCTCCGGTGGGAAGTAACTGCGAGGGCTTTGACTTACGCGAATTTGATGAACTGGTCCTCTCTGCCGCCCGCAATACCGATGCACCGGTGGAGCCGCAGCCCCTATGGGAGTACACAGGTAAAGCACGTTCCGAGCCAAAAATTGTCTTTGATATTGACCTTCAAATACCTCCAGTAATCTCGAGACGAGGTCCTGTTCCCCCAAACTGCAAATCGTGCATTATCAAAAAGGACTGCAAAATCAGCCTGTCCAGCTCCTCTGTAAATGCTGTCGCTTTTTGGGCCGAGTGGCTGACGGATCTGGAGACAGAGTCCTGGAGAGCTGTCGCTGGGCCAAGCAGTCCGGTGAAGGTTGACGAAGAAGTTGAATGGTGCCAACATGGACCGCAGAATGGCGTCTTTATCTTCTCGGAAGAACTGAAAGAAAAGGTTAAATCAGGATTTCCCTGTATGTTGAGCGTTTCAGCCGACTTCGACTACCGTTCAGGAGAGTTGTCTTTCGCAGTTGACGCTCGGCCGCCGTGATCTTTTCGCATGGAGACGCCCTGTTATCTACATGCTATTGCGGAAAACCTCGACCAAAAGTTCGTTCAGTTGAAGAAATACAATCATTTCAATAACTTTCCTAACACCAGATTATACCGAACTGTACAGGAAAATAAAAAGACAACTTAGCGCAACTAGTCATTATTTTCTAGTTCAAACCTTAATGATAATAGAAAATGGTATTGGGAGGGCGCAATAGCACAAAATTGTTTGAGTGGGCTCCGGTTATGGAACAGCGCTTTAAGGCCGTCGAAACTCGTAGTTCATAATGCGGAGGCAAAATTTTGTGTGGGAGAGGGGCCTGATGTGGCGGAGTCAGTTGCGACGGTCACTTTTTTATTTAAAAACCGCGAGTTATTAAAGTAATAGTTTCAGAATCGAGTTGTGGAAGCCCAATATACTTTCGGCGGGGCAACTTTATTGCGCTGACGCTTCATTAACTGAGATAGATAGCCACCGTGCGTCCCGTCTTGTTGAATGGACTAAGAGAGAGTATTAGAGCGGATAAACGTTTGCGAATAGAGCAGGTTACGGAGGACATACTGCTGGGGGCCATGTGGTAAACACTACTGACAATTTCATAGAAGGGAAGATGGCATAAATTAACACAAGTGATTAAGGATAGGACATACGTCGTTTTTACACCAGCCTTGGCAAACATGATTTTGGCAGCATTGTACTGCGGCTTGTTGATCTTTGCGTCGCTAAAGTAAACCACCTCCTTGATTCCACATTGAATAATAACTTTCGCACATTCGTTACACGGAAAAAGAGTAGAATACAGCGTACAGTTTTTTACGTCAGCCGAGTTTTTGTTTAACACTGCGTTGAGCTCGGCGTGGCAAACTGAAGATCAAAGCACATTTAAGCGAATTACCGTAAAGATGCTTGTTTTGAAGGGGATCGTCCAAACCCTTAGTCCACGGCATTTCATCGTCGGACAAACCTACTGGCATACCGTTATAACCGACCGCAACAATTTTTTTTTCGGAATTTATTATGCACACTCCGACCTTGTTTTAATATGTACAAACTCGAAAACCCTACCTGTGTAATTGGATCTTTGCTTCTCATAGCTGAGAGAAAGGCTAGCGACATGAAATATTCATCCCAACTCAGATAGTCCGTCCTTTTAACGTTAGAAGCGGTCGAAAAGTCATTCAAGGAGACTCCGTTTACTAAAGTCAAAGGGAGAAAATGGTATGATTAGAATGGTGGGGGAGAGGGGGGGAAGGAGAGGAAAGTTGATTTTATTGAAGTAAAACTGAGATAAATCCAGCATTTTTGGTTTTTTAAACTGGTCGAGAAGTTTAAATACGAGACATCGGAGTTATGCGCGCTAATCAACTTTCGAATATAAAAATACTTCATGAACCTTCTGTACTACATGTTACAGTATTAACATAGATGGATGTGGAACAAAATGGAAAAAGCACACGAGCAAAGAATTAGTTTATGGAGAAAGCTTCAACCTAACGAAGAAGCAAGACAATTTAGATTCTCGAACAGCCCTCCTTCTAATGTGTTTTAGCAAATCCAGTATTCCCATCAAAGTATGCACGCAGCCAACCTATAAGACCACTTGAACACATATAGGGCGCTTTTATTAAGAGTTTTCGAACTCGGATATAAGCTCGTGGACAGGGCAAATAGCGGTATGGGAAGTAGAGGTACCAGACGTATACTTATAGCTCTGAGCTAAACGCATAACTACCTGTTTTAGTGGTGAACGAAAGTTTAGCTGTTAAGATGCCAACCAGAAATCCAACAGTTTACGTTAAACAGGAAGAAAGGTCAATTCAAGGCCAGACAAGGCATAGCGCTACTAACGATCCTACAGATTCCTGAGCGCTAGGCGGACTTTCTGTCAATAACTACACTGACAGGGAACCCAACTACATACTGAGGTCTTCAGGGAGAGTAGAGTGGTGCAGTCGTTATCTGTCAGCCACCAGGAAGAAGAAATGCAGGCTAGCAGCAAAGGCTTACCTATAGTATAAATTATATAAGAATAACGATCTTATGAAGCGAAATCATGTCGCTTATTTGATGGTGTAACATCAAGGAATGGCATTTGTTGCTCTCTGAAGGCCTGGCAAAGATGACATCTTATTCTGAGAAAACTTAAGACTAGAGAAAATACTACACGGATGCAACATGCTGCTTAGATTGCACACAGAGAGTAATCGCGAATACGCAGCAAAGATTCTGCCTGTCGACCACAAGGCACAAGGGGGACAAGCATGTCCCTTAACTTGATCGGTGAGTGCCACTTCATCATTAATATTTCCGATCACAAAAGACAGGACAACGAGCCCTTGGCTCATTGGCAGAGCGTTCGACACAACTACCAAAGGTCGCGGGTTCAAATCCCAGATGGTCCACCTTTGGGAATGGGTATCACTGGCTGATGACGGCTAGTATGCAAGAAATGACCTTTCCAGTCTCCCTCGGCGTTGTCGATTCCGCCCAATTTATATAACCCAAGTTGCTATGCGAATGCCTGCGAGGACTCTAAAGTGAGCTCCAAAGCACAACGGAATAATAGTGTTCCTTAACCAGATCGGTAAGCCGGAAATTTATATATATGAACTGTGAAAGTGTGGTGTTTACCGATCTGATTACAGAACATGCTCATCCTGCTGGGCTTTGGAGCTCAATGTGGAGCCCTCATAGTCGCATAACGACTAGTGATATATGCAGATAAAGTGGAACCGACAAAGACAAGAGAGACCGTCATGGCCATTTCTGGCTTGTTAGCCGTCATCAGCCAGTCCGACAGCTTACACTAGAAGGAAAATAAACAAGCGCAAGGAAGAAAAATGTGAGAGAAGATCGAACATACATTCGGGCGTCCCGTGGACGCCCTCTGAAATTGGGGCAGTCATTATCTAATGAATACCCAAATCGCGGGCGGAAATTTTTTACCCCAGCTGACCCGGAAAACTTTTCTATTGGTTGTGAGACCAGCTCAGTGATTGGTTGTTTTTTACATCTGAAAATATCAACGACGATACTGGCTACAGATAAGCCGGTATTTAGGATTTTCTGATGAATGTTGAGTCGACATAAATAAAAATCGTTCATTGCATATGAGGCTACATTAAAGGGCCTAAGAACTGAAAATTTAGGGAACGGGTCAATCTTCGCATTCAATTTTTCGTCTTCTCCTTTTCAAATCTCATCAATAACTGTTGACAAACTTGATACGTTCCTCCGTTTCTGCAACCCTGACGATGGTCTGCGGGATATGTTAATGATCGTTGCGGGTTCTGATGTTTCGAACCCCTTGTCGGTGGACTATGCAGTCGGCAAGGTTGTATCTCTGTGATAATCTCGTGACAACTACTTTATCCTCTTCATTTCGGTCCTGTTGTCTACGATTATATCCTCCTGTCTCACCTCCCTGACGGTTCTTAACAGTAGCTGTGTCCGTTATATTATCTCTCACCTGATAGGGAGCATTCAGAACACTTATACGTTGTCAGCAACATCACCATACTATCCCACTGCATCGTAACATTCCCATCAACTCTACCTATTAATTCTTTAGAGAAGCAGCTTTTTCTCCTCGTTTCCCTTTTTAAATTGGTGGCTCTCCAAAACCCACCCCCGATTTAATCGTAGGAGTTAATTTTCACTGCTTCTTTCCTAGTTCACCGTATATTCCAAAGATTGTTAAGTATTGTTTTAAAAATGTCGAATCGGTATGAATCAGATGTGCCTACCATACTAATCATTTATGCTGTTTATATGGCTGTTCACCTAGTGCAGCAATTATCTTCTTTGTAGTTACTTACACCGCGATGGTTAGTTTGTAATGATGGTGCCCTCTGGGGCTTAAATATAAAATTTATTTGTTTCTAGCCGAGGAATTCACGAAGTTGCATAATTACAGGTAGTTCACAGTCTACAGCCGCAAACATGTGTGCATCACTAGTAGCAATTCCTGAGAGAAATGACAGCGATTCGCTGGAGAAATGTCGCGAAAGGTATGTCCAATTAGTAGAAGATTTTTCCATTTGGTCACAATGGAACGCTGGCGAAATGTCGTGATGCGGCACAGTACAGTGACAGTGATAAAAATGCCTGGCTTAATTTAATATGAAGTTGCTGTTTACGCATGTTGTCACCCTTGCACTTCACCATCCTCCTGCGCACCTCGCATTTATCAATTCATTAAATTCTCACTCCTAAAAATCACAGGAACACTTAAAGTATTGTACTTTTTGTTACATGTTTATTAGAAAAGTAAAAATATAATTTGGGATCTTTTGTGCCACCGGCCTATGCGGTGTGCATTCGGACTCGCTTACTGGGCCCGGAATGAGAGTTAAATTAAAATCCTTGGAGCTTACAAATTCTTTGTCACTAACTTAGCGTAAAAGGCACGTTGGTTTCGAATAACTTACGAGTGGATAGCCCTTTTTAAAATTTGGGAGTTATTTACTTGGGCTTGACGATTCCTTAATGGCAATGAAACTGATTCGAGAATAGTGCCTCGCATTTCGACCGTCACTGAATTGCGATTGGTTAACAAATCCCTAGATGAAAAAATAATTATGGGTGCAAAAGAATGCATGCACTGCTATTGGTTTAAGGTGAGGAGGCAGAGATTGCTTTAGCGCGCGCTCTCTCCCACGGCATTTCCAGTTCGGCCTGGTTGCCTCTCAACCTTCATATTCCTGTTTTTTCCTTCGCCAGAGTTTATTCTTTCGGTTCAGTTGTCTTTTCAAATCTGGTGTTAACCAAACAGGGTGGTGTGCATTTTGTACTTTTTTAATAGGGCAGTTACGGTGCATAGCATCGTTGATAACGCCCCTGAGGGTGGTCCAATCTACGTCCGGATTTCCGGTCAGAATGTTTTGCCAATTTAGTGCCGATAAGTCATCACTCATCGCAGAGACATTTGTGAGCCCTTAATTTAACGGAACATAAGGAGTCTCCGTTTGCTTGGTGTGCAAACAGTATTCCTACAGCAGCATGACATGGTCACTTTTACCACAGTAAAAGCACAGAGTGAAAAGCGCACAGTTAAAGCGCAGTGAAAAACGCAGCACCCCACGTGTAAACGCTCTCTCTTCTTTGCTTCTAGGTATAGCTTTCTTTGGAATAACTTGCCAATTTAAATAAGGTAGTTAACTTTTCTATCTGCTTTCAAGTGAAGAATGCCATTTATCTTAACACTGATTTTATTAAACTTTTATTTTCCTCATCGTTTCCCAGTAGCTTTCCCCATGACTCGGAGAAAGAACCATCTGGAATTTAAGTGACCCTCTTTAAACTATATTTTCTCTACCTCGAGTCCCCCATGAACAATGATGCCTCCTTATATAACCAGTCATCCAAACGATGAACTCATTCGGACGTACACATTTGGTGGTCCACAGTCTAAAATGCTGCTGTTTCTTTGGATACTAACCATCATCAGAATTCAATTCTGGATCCTAAGATGCTGAGGACATAAGTTCATTGACGCATTTTCGTGAGATTTTGTTTCGTACGCCTTAGTGATCAAGAAAACATAATGTCGACGTTTCATTATCTCATTCTGATATGCTACAGCAGTAAAACCTTACTCTACCACCTGACCTTAGCTTCATAAGAAATTTTGCTATTACCTTCTATTCGAAAATGAAGGCCTTTTGAACTCTGCCTCCATTTTTAAGGTAGGAGTTTTTTAACTGCCTATTTTTTTCTAGTTCACTATTAATTTCAAAACATCGCCAACGGTTGACCTAGCAGGACAAGTTCTGTGTACATTATTAAGTATTTGAACATTTTATCTGCACACATTGTCATAACTTTATTTTGTTACTAATGTTTGTTTAGAGAGCGCCTTGCCTGTGATGACCCAATATGAATTCTAAATAAATAAATAAATTCTAAATCCTTCGAGAAGCCTTGGGAAACTCCATAGTTGACGCTACGTTGACGGCTGATAGCTTCAATGCTTTCTTGTCCAGAACTTTTAGTGACAATTCTTTCGCTCCCATTCAAACCATCTGGGTTTGGATCAGTACCGTCCACGAAACCATAAATTTACCCACTAAATTTGACCGTAGTATTCGGCATTTTCATGAAGCTTACAGTCCTGGTCCAGATGGCCTCCAGGTCAGTGTTCTAAAGGCTGATGCAAACGATATTTTTCCGTCCATTCTGCATAAGATATTTAATCTTGCTCTTGAAAGCGAAACGTTCCCTATTTTATGGAAGGAATCGCACATTCTGCCTATACCCAACCACGGCTGATCTACGTCATTTGACGAATTTAGGCCTGTAAATACGTTGCCAGCAGCCACGAAGGTCATGGAGACCTTGATCAAAGACAAGATGATGCGTCACCTAACAGAAAGTAACCTATTAAATGCGCCTCAGCATGGGTTCCTCGGAAAAGATCTTGTGACACCTGCCAGCTCTCTTCCTTTGATCGTGTGCTACAATCTAGAGTCAGCGGTTTTGTAATTTACGCCGTTTAGTTCGATTTGCAAAGGCTTTTCATCGTGCTGACCATGATCTTTTCCTGCTAAATCTGACCTCCTTTGGCCTAGGTAACAAGCATCTGAAGTTCATATTCTCCTTTTTGAATGCACGCACACAACGAGCTAAAATTTATGATATTATCTCCAACCCTACGCATGTGAGGAGTGAAGATATTCAGGGAGCGTGCTCGGCCCGCTTCTCTTTTGCCTCTTTGTCAATGATGTTCCTGATTGTTTTCAGTATGTTAGGTCCTTTATGTACGCTGATGACTCAAAAGTTGCTTATCGATATAAACCGGTAGATCAAAAAATCGTGTTTATGTTCATAAAAAGGATCTTCAGGCCTTCGCTCATTGGTGTTGCAACTGGCGCATTTTCCTTTCTTGGCACAAGTGCTCCGTTATGGTTATTGGCAACAACCATCAGCTCCAGTTAAGCAAAGACGGTCATGACCTAAATGTACCATGAATTTTAAAGGATATGGGCATATCATATTCTAGTGGTCTTAAGCTGTCAGAGCACTGTGCTATGATTGTCTCGAAAGCTCGCCGAACGACTGGGTTCATTCTCAGAAATTTCAAAACCGTCAATATAAGAACCATTCCTTATAAAATATGTCAGACCAAGTCTGAAATACTGCTCGTTTCTATTAAGCCTTGTGCGCGCTAGTGAATGGAATAAGATAGAAGCAGTTCAGAACTTCTTTACTACAAGAGATTTTCCTTCAGAACAATGAAACCTGTCCTACCAAAAACGCTGTAAGCTTGCTAACAGTGACCCGTTGGGGCTTCGCAGATTACAGAAGGGACTATTTTTACTGTTTAAAGATTTAAGCAGATGTACCTTTAACCACATTACAACGCTGAGGCAGCTCGACCACTCTTGGCGCACTAATAATCGAGATGTCTTTTTATTTCTTCCTCTAGCACGCACAGTTAGATACCATCAGATTTTTCGGTAAACGCGTTAGCGATCTGGAATGAGCTACCCAGCAGTATCAAAATTTAGCAAAGCTATCCTTTGCTTACGAGAGCTGTCATTGGTTTTCTACATTCAGGACACCTTCCAAAAATTGTGTATGCTAACTTTGTGGAAGCTCTAATCCGTTCTGATGGCCTTTACGGACTCTGAATCCTGTACCAGACTACATTCTGAGTGTCATATTGCTGGCTCTGCAGTCCGTAATTGGCTTATTCCTCAGTCACAGCGAGCAACCGTTCGCCAAAATACCTGCTGGTGCAGAATACCAAATACATAACACTGAAAGGATAAGTATTATACCGTGCACCTGTGTCAACCATTCCCTGTCTTGAACATTAATCACTTAATAAGCTATAGTTTTTCTCTTGAAATGACACTTGAAAGGACGATCAGGAGTTTTTCACTGTCAGCTCGATCCTCTACTGCATATCTCTTTTGAACTTGCCTGTAAACTGGCAATAAATAAATATATCCTAGAAAACGTAAATAAGGTCTTTAGATCGCGCAGTACAAGAAAATTTCTGGCAAATTGCACAAAATGTTAGGAAAATATATTCGTCCGACTGTTCTTAATCATACTGGGGTTTTACCTCTTCTTTCAGCTCTTTGGGTGACACCAAAACTTCCTTGTCTGAAGATGAGGCTGGTTTGTTGGAGGAGTCCTCGAACACGGGTCCCGTGGGTGAGGTTCAGTGCTCAGTGTATTTGAAGGAAATAGGCTTACGCCTTTGAAATCCTAATTTGTTGCATAAAAATCGCAAGAATTAGAAGCAAGGTAAAAAGTTACAGTAAAGTGAATGTAGGCAGATTTACGTAGTACACTGGTATTTTTGAGCTTGTGTAGTCACATGGTCTTCTTGGTGCTGCGTTGTATGTGTTGCGCTATAAAGGAATATTAAGTTGAGCTACAAAAATTTAAAATATATCCTTTGAGAGAATGGAAAAATTGAATAAATTATTACGAAAATCAGTTAAATGCAGGTACGAGAAATCACGTTGTTTTCAGGTAAACAAGGACGGATTTAGTTTAAAAAATTCATTTTTGCAAATTTGCGATGTCCTGTGCCAAAAATTGCACTAATAAAGGTTTTTTTGACTATATTTTGTTTTATCACACTGACAACTGAAACTGTAAACAAGCATATGTACGAAAAGCCGCGACATGCCAGCATTTTTCTCTGTCAGGCCAACGAGAAAGATGTCTGGAAAATATCTACCTGCATTTGACTATGAACGAATACGGAAACTTACAGCAGAAAGAGAGCCACGTTAGCCGTTAGCTAGTATTTTCGATATCAATAAGGTCACTCTGTGGTACATTCTTAATAATCGAACCGTGTCTAGAAAAAAAGCAGGGCGGAGCAAAACGGTCCACAAGTAAGCAGGACGACGATTTTATCCGTTATACACTAAAAAGTATCATTATATACCCATTGAAACCATTCAAATGGAACATCTGCCAATGTTATCTGTGATCATAATTAAGAAAATGATGCAGGAATTTGAACTGCAATAAGCAAATGCCACAATAAAGCCGTTTATAAGTAGGAAACTTATTAGAGAACGTTTTTTATTCGCTAAGAAGTACATTGATTACAGTCCCTCATTCTGGAAGAGCATTTACTTCTGCGATGAGGTCTTATATTAAGGAAAGACGGCGAAGTCGACCCAGATGGTCATGTGTGGGAAAACATTCCCCCGAGAGCACACTATATCAACAGAATCTTTCAAGAACTGCCGACGTTTGATGGTATGGGTGCCCATCAAATTTGGTGAACGCCCGATCTGGCGGTCGACAACGGAAACTATTTATAGCAAGGTGTTCCTCAACATTATAAAGGATGCCTTCAGGTTTATTAACATACGTCGACGCAGAATGGACACAATAATTTTACAGGATAATGCCCCAGTTCATTGCTCTAAAGAAGTTTTGAATTTGATAACGTTTACAATGATAATCGAATTTTTAGACATGAGCCAGCCTCGGCGCTTGTGGACTGCAATCTATTTATTTTCCTGCGAGCAGTCCGGACTTGAATCCAATCGAAAACATTTTTCAATTATCAAAAGAAACTGGCATAAGGCAAAGAAAGAGCTTTCCACGGAAGAAAGACTTGATTTTGTGCTGCATACTCACATTGAACAAACTAATTTAGACAACCTTGCTTCCTCCATGTCAGACAGATTTTGTGCTGTCAGTACGGCGAAAAGACTGTTTTCCAAGTACTAATCTTGTACATTTGTTTCTATTTTATATTATTTTCCTATTTTTATGCGCCTTTCCTCCTTTTTAACTTTTATATTTTATTTATTTATTTCTTGCCAGTTTACAGGCAAGGTCAAAAGGGATATATACAGTAGGGGGTCAAGCTGACAGTGAAAAACAAACTCCTGATCGTTCTTCAAAGTATTTTCAGGAGAAAAACTGCAGCTTGTTGAACAGATTAAAGTTTAGGACAGGGAAGTGTTGACACAGGTGCACGGTGTAGTACTTCTCCTTTCGGTGTTGTGGATCTGGTCTTCTGTACAAGCAGCAAGTATGCCGGCGAGCGGCTGCTAGCTGTAAACTGAGGAATAACCCGATTACGGACTGCAGAGCCAGCAATATTGCCTTCAGCATGAAGTCCGGCATAGGATTCAGAGTCCGTGGACGCCATCAGAACGGAAGAGAGCTTCCAGAGAATCAGCACCCAAAATTCGTGGAAGGTGTCCTGAATGTAGAAAACTAGTGACAGCTCTCGTAAACAAAGGATAGTTTTGCTGAATTTTAATACTTCTGGGTAGTTTATTCCAGATTGCTATAGCGTTTACCGAAAAAAACTGACGGTATTTAATGGTGCGTGCCAAAGGAAGAAATAAGAATACATCTCTATGATTGGTGCGCCGACGGTGGTCGAGCTGCCTCAGGGATGTAAGGGGGTTAAAAGGTAAAAACCGTTTAAAAGCTTGAACAGTAAAAAAATAGTCCCTTCTGTAATCTACGAAGCCGCAACGGGTCGAGGCTTGTAAGCTCACAGCGTTGTTGGTAGGACAGGTTTCTGTGCTCTGAAGTAATAACTCTTTTAGTAAAGAAGAGCTGGACTGATTCTATCTTCCTCCGTTCACTCGCGTGCAGAAGGCTAAATAGAAATGAGCAGTATTCCAGACTAGGTCTGACATACATTTTATAAAGGCTGGTCCTAATATTGAGGGGTTTTAAAATTTCTGAGAATAAACCCAGTGGTTTGGCGTGCTTTAGAGACAATCAGGGGCGCAGTGCTCTGACAGATTAAGACTACTAGAATATGATATGCCCAGATCCGTTATAAACTCGGGCACATTTAAGTCATGACCGTCTATGCTTAGATGAGGCTGATGGTTGTCACAACTAACCATAACGGAGCATTTGTGCCAAGAGAGCGAAAGGTGCCATGTGCGACACCACTGAGCGAGGGCTTGAAGATCCTTTTTTAAGAGCTCAAGCACGATGTTGCGATCGACCGGTTTATAACGATAGGCAACTTTTAAATCATCAGCGTACATAAAGGGCCTACCATACTGAAAACAATCAGGAACCTCGTTCACAAAAAGGCAAAATAGAAGCGGGCCGAGTACACTACCCTGAATAACTCCACTCCTCACGTGCGTGGGGTTGGAGATAACATCGGATATTTTTACCCGTTGTGCGCGATCATTCAAATAGGAGGATATTAAGTTCAGAAGCTTGTTACCTATGACGAAGGAGGTAAGTTTCAGCAGGAGGAGATCGTGGTCAACACGATCAAAAGCCTTCTTGAAGTCGAAATAAACGGTGTAACTTGCAAAACCACTATCTCTAGATTGTAGCACATGATCAAAGTAAGAGAGCTGGCAGGTGTCACAAGATCTTTTTTCGAGAAATTCATGCTGAGCCGCATTAAGTAGGTTATTCTCTGTTAGGTGACGCATCAACTTGTCTTTAATCAAGGTCTCTAATATCTTCGAGGCTGCTGGCAGTGTAAATAATTGGCCTAAAGTCGTCAAATGACGTAGTTCGGCCGTGTTTTGCCTTATTTGGTTGATTTGTAATATACCTCTTATCTTAAATGCAGGTTTTTAGAGAAAATTACTTATTTTAATGTTAGTTTATATTAATTTACAAAACGATCGATGTATTCTTTTTAAGAATGGTCGTTTATTTACGTGTTTAAAAATTTGGGAGACGC
Organism: Schistocephalus solidus; assembly: GCA_017591395.1. Taxonomy (NCBI): domain Eukaryota; kingdom Metazoa; phylum Platyhelminthes; class Cestoda; order Diphyllobothriidea; family Diphyllobothriidae; genus Schistocephalus; species Schistocephalus solidus. Next base: position 10,364 of record WEDG01005845.1, on the reverse strand, counting down.
AACATGGACTGGTTTCGCGTAAGAGGCCATTTCTTAATAATAATAAAAATAAATTGTATATTTAAGGCCCAGAGCGCCCCATCATTTCAAACTTAGTATCACGGTATAAATAAATACAAAGTGGATAATTGCTGCACGATGTGAGCATCCATATGAACAGCAGAAATGAGTAGTATGGTAAGCATATCCGATTCAGAAGCATTTGCCATTTTTATAACAATAGTCAACAATCTTTGACATATACGGTGAACTAGAAAAGAAGCAGAGTTAGGTGAGCCGCCAATTTAAAAAAAATTAGAAGAAAAAAACTGCTTCACTAAACAATTAATAGCTAGATGCAATGGGATAGTATTGTGATGTTGCTCACAACGCACTGGCAACCTACTCAAATGGTTGGCCGACTTTCTCACAGGCAAGCGCCAGGGTGTTTGTATTGGAGACGCAAAGTGTCAATGGGAAACCGTTCACAGTAGAGTTCTGCAGGGCAGCGTTCTGGGTCCCATTTTGTTTCTGATATACGTAAACGACTGCGTTGATTGTCTGACATTCGAGAAGGTAATGTTCGTTGACGATCAGAAGTTATGGAACTCGATTGAAAAACCGAAAGATGCGCGGAAATTACAACAAAACTAACATCGCTTTAAACATGGTGTGAGAAGTGGCTGCTGAACCTTAAACTTAACAAATGCCAAATAATCTTACTGTGGTCCAGTTCCAGAAGGATGATTAGGTTTGAATATCAGTACTTCATCAGTGGTCACAAACTCAAGGAGGTAAAGATTCTAAAGGACTTGGGTATATGGATAACATCCACTCTCAAACCATCGTCGCACTGTGCGAATATCGCAAAGAAAGCTATGTGTATCTGTGGCGCAATCAGGAGATCCTTCGTTAATTTTGACGGAGAGCTTTTTGGGCGCGTGTTTGGAACATTTATCTGGCCGGTGTTGGAATATTGCGTTCAGGCGTGGCACCCTTGGACGAAACATAACTACGCTTTGCTGGAGAAAGTTCAACGGAGGGCGACGAAACTAGTCAGTGGATTGGAATGCCTACCCTATGAGGGCCGACTAGAAAGACTTAAAATTTTTCCTCTCTCTTATAGGCAATACAGAGGGGATATGATCTTAGTCTTCAAACTGGTCAGGGGAGTTGATTGTGCTCTTCAGATGGCCGACTTTTTGAATTGGCAAACATGACAAGTCTCCGAGGTCACCCATACAAACTGAAAACAAAACACGAAAAACTTGAAGTGCGGGCCAATTTATTTTCCCAACGGGTAATTGAAGAATGGAACAAACTGCCAACTTCGATTGTTCAGGCTGAAAGCGTTGAAATATTTAAAAGAAGACTTGATGAATTTTTACTTGATGGACATATATTTAGTCGACAACAATGACCGATATACTTAACCGACTATCGCCATGTAAAATTTGCTTATCATACTAGCGTCTATATGTAAATAGGGTTTTTAAAGGCTTTGCCTATCTCACTTATATAAACTAAATTATAAAGTATGAGGTTTCGGAATGATTCTTGTCGTGTGAGAGATAATAAAGCAGTCAGAGTTACTGTTTTTAACCACCAGTAGAGGTGAGAGAGGAGGAACTCATCGTGGACACCAGGGTCACAACGAAGAGGGGAAAGTAGAGGTCATGAGATTAACATCGAGATGTGACCTGACTGACTGCATAGATCACCAATCAAAGAGGCAAAACTATCAGAACCCGCCTTGATCATCAACTGAACCTGGAGACCATCGTTGGGGTTGCAAAATCGAAGGAAATTATCAAGGTTGTAAAGAGTTGGCGATGCAGTGGAGGTGAGAGAGGAGGAACTCATCGTGCGCAGCAGGTTTGAAACAAAAGAGGACAGTAGAGGTCACGAGATCATCATCGAGATGCGACCTTGCTGACTGCATTGTCCACCACCAAAGAGGCGAAACCATCAGAACCCGCCTCGATCATCAACTGAACCTGGACGCAATCGTCAGGGTTGCAAAATCGGAGGAAAGTATCAAGGTTTTCAAAAGTTGGTAATGCTAGTTTAAAAGGAGGGGACGAAAAAGTGAATGCAAAGATTGACTCTGCAGAGGATGATATAAATATTTTAAAGGACCAATATTATATCAAGGGAGCTGCCTCAAATACCAGGAGGACCTTTTTTAAAATCCAAAAGTTGCGAGCTTGGGAAGGAAACAGACAATAAGGAATTTATATCCTCTGAAGTTAAATGTTTGCGTAATTTGGTTTTGAAAATAGCTAATGTAGGCGACAACCTTATTTCCAGTGGAAGATTATTCCATATGAAAGCATATTTGGAGGCAAAAAAACTGAGAACGGTTTGTTAAGGAGCTAAGGGGTGGTGAAATGCTCATGCAGGAATTACGAGTGGCATAGAGTCGATTTGGGCTAGACTTAACGCGAAACAGGAAGCAGAGACCGGCTTCGAGTCTTCTAACCCACAGAAGTTTAATGTTTGCTAACTGCCATCTATCTGTATAAGAGATACTGGATTCAGGAAGAGAAAATAATCTTCGAGTAAATACCCTCTGAACTATTTCAATCTTACTGCGGTCAGAGGCGTTCATCAGCCCAAAGAGGGGACAGCAGTATTCTAGGATATGAAGAACAAACATGCGGTATAGGTTTAACGTTATTTCCGGAAGGAAGAAATTATGTGATATAAAACCACATATCTGTGCAGCCTTTGAAGAAATTCGATCTGCATGACGCGATAACGCTAGCTTATTCGTGTAACTTAGACCTAAGTATTTCATGGTTGATCGTTCTTAAAGTGTACTATTTTGAAATACGTGGGGTCCAGGAAGCTTGGCGGGGCCAAAACACATGAAACTACTCTTGGAGGGAGAAAATCTCCATCTGCCAAGTACAGTTTTCAACGTGAGAGCATAAGAAGATCAGTGTTGATTTTATCAACGCAACTATTGGCAGTGTCTTTAGAAAATGAATAAATGCACTTGAGATCGTCAGCGTAAACGAAATTTTGTGAACTTGTGAGTTAAGTTGAAATTTCGTTTATGTACAGCATAAAAAGAAGGGGACCTTGAACCGTGCCTTGAAAAACGCCACTTGTGATCGGTTGAGGCATCGACAAGTAGGAACCAATGAAGTCAAGGAGAGGAGGCCGGATGCCGAGGGCTTCCAGTTTCACCAGAAGACGTCTGTGCCGTACCTTGTCAAAGGCTTTGCTCAGGTCAAAGTAGATCACAACCACTGACTGTTGCTCATTACGAAGGGAAGTGACGAGGTTAAGAAAAGCTAAGTGACACACTTCGCATGATCTCCCAGGTAGAAAACCATATTGTGAGTCGCTTAAGAGCTTATTTTCTAGGCAAAATTCAAGAATTTGATTAAAAATAAGTTTTTCAAGAAGTTTTGCTAGAACGGGGGTTTTGTGAACGCGTCGATAAATATTTACGTCCAAACGAGATCCCAACTAGAACACACGAAGAATAATAGATGTCTTTCATGAGTCAGGAAAGAATCCGTTTTAAAGATAAACTGAGAATACATGGCTAAGCAATCGGGGGAAGCTCGGCACTCTCTTAATAACTGAGTGTGGAATACCGTCAGTCCCCGAAGAGTGCGAGTTTTTCAGACGCATTATTTGCTTACTAATTAGTTATAAGGATAAATCAATGGTGCTGATAACATTAAAGGAGGATGCCTGAAACGTCGGAACCGGTTCAGATTCCATCGTAAGATGATTTACAAAGAATGCACTAAACAATTCTGCCTTGTCAGAGTCTTCGAGAACGAAGTTCTTAGTTTCATTAAGTAATGGAGGTATTTCATTACCTCGTTTAGAGCAGGATCGACGGCGGAACAGTTAAGCAACAGATTTTGCAGAATTTGGCTCACTGAGTGCGCAAGATTTCCTCTGTCTGTCACGTGCAAACGAATCTAAGAGGCTTATTCAAAAATCTCCGCAATCCTTAAATGTACAGATAACGAACTAGTATATTGATCTTTTAATTGCTTCCTCAATTTCTTTAGTCTTGGCAAAAGAAAGTGGGGGACGGTGGATTCCGAAGTGTAGGGCTTGACAATTTTGGTTGGCACAAATTCCAGGATGTTATTTGAACCGACTGACATGAAGTCACAAAGACTTGCTGCGTCGTTCATGGAGGAGAGATGCTGCCAATCCAATGAGTCCAAAAAGTTGTTAATTAAGCTCATATCTGCGAGGTCAAAAGCATGAGAGGTACGAATGGTGCTAGCCTGTTTTGAGGAGAAAATCGGTAAGCAACAGTTAATTAATGTATGGTCACTTTGGAAGAAGCTCTGCTTAAAATAAAGGAAGAGGGATTACTGTCGTTTGTGAAAATCAGGTCTAAAGTATGCTTGTTTCCCGTTGAAGAACGGACAAGCTGGGACCAATTAGAAAAATTAATGGTATCGAGGAAAGGCTGAAATTCGGGTGGACAAAAGTTTAAAATCCAGTCAATTTCAGGAAAATTAAAATCCCCAGCGATTATTTTAATGTTGAAATTGGACTTCGAAATCAATTGTTTGGGATAATTGCTAAGGGCATATAGGGTATGTATGGTAGATGCTGGAGGGTTAGGAGGCTGCCCAACTTTAATGACGTTTTTCTTTTTGGAACTTAAGTTAGGAGCATACTTAGACTTGCCCAGGTTTTTGATAAGTTAAGTAGATTGAACAGCTGAGACCGGAGTGGATAGCGTGGAATGGGAATAAGGTGGGCTTGACCCATTTTTGTGGACTAAGTCAACAGTAGGAATACAAGGAAAATTACTTTGAAACCGAGAAGCAGTCGGTCTTGGCACCTTAGACCAAGTTACTGACATTAAAGGCTGACGACATAGCTGATAGCTACTGCGTTTGAAATTTCTATTCGCAAGGAAGAAGGCGTTAATAGATTTGTTGAAAGAAAAGCGGGAGTTAAAGTTATGGAGGTTTTTGAACCGGGCACTATAGGAGATTGCTATACCATCTCTTTATGGTTCGTACAGCCATGAACAGACTTATGAATAATGGATTAAGAGGCCGAAGACCTATACAAGAGGGAAGACACATTCCTTCGCTCCATCGGTGTAAGATTCAGACAAAGGAAACATTTTTCAACTTCTAGATAACGAGAAATGCGACCTCGTTGTGCAAAGATGGAGTCCACCTCGATTGGTGCAAAAAGGGTGACTAATATAAGTGGATTTTTGCTACGTGAGGAGAGACGTTTGGGTTCTGCTATTTTGTATTTGAAACAGCACGAGTACAGGAAGTCTACGGCATTTTCGATAGGTCGTTTGTCTCGGGAAACATTTTTTAAAAGAAAATTATAATTTCTTTTCTGTCGGTTTAATGTTTCACTGGCAACCAAATGGACGAGAGAATCCAGACGCTGACATTTCTGAGAGGGAAGAGCAGAGATGTCACCGTCGCATAAGTTCCCCAGTTTAGAGAGAACTTATCCAAACTTTAACATAAAATAATTACAATTTTGTAAAGCAGAAATATCAAGCTGCTTAGCTTTAACAACTGGTTGCATATGCATATCACTGCTGTAACTACTAGATGCAACCAAGCAACGCTTCTGTGCAATGGCTGATAGCTTGCGACGAGCTGAAATTTTTGTTCTCATTTTTGCTAGGAGGAGGCTTCAATTTGGTCAAACTTAGGAAAAATCCGGCAAATAATATTCTGCGACAAATTTTTTTCCAAAATTTTAACTAAGGAACTTTTATACGTGCTGGAGAAAACTTCTTAGTATAACAGATCTACCTGACTAATAACGAGGCTATATCGGGTGAAAACGTTGACTCTAAAGGTTCATGCCTGTAGGAGTGGACGAGCACCACAGGTATAAGCAGTTGATAGTGTTAAAAATGCAAAGTTTTTATCTAAAAATCAGGTAGTAATTTAATCTTAGGATAAAGAAATCCTAAAAAATTAGAACTTTCACTTAGCTTTCAAAAACGAGCTGTGCGCCTTGACCTTGACCTCGCGGTGTTCTTGTGAAAACGATGAGTTTTCATGAGTTAGCCAATCCAATGTGTGTATGTCAAGCCAATGTTTGAATGATTCCACAGCTGTGGACATTAAAATCACCTCCGGTAGGTTATTCCACGGTTGCACGATACGATTGGAAAAAATACTTCTTCACATCCGATCTTCCTTAGGGCACACGTAGTTTAAACGGATGCCCTTGGAGATTTTTCGTAGTGGCAAGTTGGAAAACGTCATCACACAGGGGGGGCGCAATACAGGCCATGCACGATGCGGAAGGTTTGTGTCATGTCTCCGCGCAACTGCCTACAACTCAGAGGATGGAGCTTTAGGTTATTTAGGCGGATATTATATGGCAGTTCACCTTGAATTCTTACTAATTTTGTGGCTTGCCGCTGCAGCCTTTCGAGTAGATTGTAATTCTTTTGGGTCCGCAGTAGTAAGGCCCGGATCGCATATTCAAGATGTGGCCTTACAAACGTACCAAAGACTCAAGTATAGCAGTCTGCAACGAAAACATCAAATGACCGCTTGATAGCTTACAGCATTGAATTGGCGGATTTTGCCGCCTTGCAAAATTGCGTAAAAGGCTTCAGGTTATCTGTCATCCAAACGCCGAAATCCTTCTTCTATCGGTTTCTCGGTGTGGCATACCATTAAAATAATAGGGTCGCATATCATTGACCTGATTTAGATTTTCCAGACATAGCAGGGTGCATTTGGTTGAGTTTAAGGACAACAGCCATCTGCGGGACCACTCGTCCAATCGACGGAGATCGCCTTCGAAATTGTCTCCAGCGGTAGAATTAGGGAGGACTTTCCAGATTTTATATCGTCCGCAAGCAGAACAAAGTCACCGTCCAATTCCTGTACACAATCATTTAATGAACAAGAGAAATAGGATCGGTCCGAACACTGAACCTTGTGAGACCACTCTCGATGACTGTGCACCTTGATCGCGCTCCACCTGCACAGACTACTTGGGAACGATCAACGAGTAAATAATCCATCCATGTAGGAATTTTGCCTCCAATACTCAACATTCTAAACTTGTAAAAGAGAGCTGGTTTGGAAAACTATCAATGGCCTTCTGGAAATCCATGTAAACCACAATCTCTGTGTCTTTTGCGTAGAGTGCTTTTGTCCAGCTATGCATCGTATAAAGTAAGTTCGTAACACATGATCTTCCCCATTCAAAGCTGTATTGTGCATTGGATACGAGGTTATTGGCTTCTAGATAAATCATCAAATCCTTTTTGACAACCACCTCCATAACCTTACAACAGATTGAGGTCAGGCTGACAGGCCTGACAGTGACAAGTGCATGACTACCGCTTTTGTGAAGCGGTGAAATGTGGTCTTTTTTGCAGTCCGTATGAAGAATTCCCGTATGGAACGATTCCTGCCACAGAAAGGATAGTGCTTTGGCTATCTGTCGAGGATGTCCGAGGAGCAGCCTTGCTGGAATCTCATCGGGACTGGGGAATTAAAATGCCTTCAAACAATTTAGGTCTTCGAAGCCCGCCTTTGTGTGTCAGATAGCTGCGGGAACCCTCCAAACTGAAGAGGAGCCGAACGTATGCGAAGCTCTGCTTCGTGGACAATAAGCTCGCGCACCCACCTTATTCACCGGACCAGTCTTCTCAAGATTTTGAGTAGGTTCACCTGTGACGTGCCCTCAGCTGTTCGAACGCTGCTAGAGGGGGCGAGCAATTTGCCAACGGTCAGTGCCATGGTATTTGTGAGTATGCCCATATTGGACTTGTAAAGCAACTTACTGAGCAGTGTCGTATGTCTTCCATGCTTCTTAATGATAATCGTTCATTTACTTATTAAGCAGTTTATGGGTTCCCTAAAAATAAAAACTAAGCGGGATTTTTGGCTTATTCCGGGTAGAATAATGGAGCCCTTTTAAGTGAATTGTTGTTTGTAGAAATTATTTGTGGCTCAGGCAACGCATTAGATGTGTAGACATTTTGAAGACCACTAGCTGAAGAATTATTATCCTTGGTCAGGAACGGTATGTGTGTAGATGTAATTGATAAGACGCTGGAGTTTCACATACCCACCATAATTTTTGATGCTCCAGCCAGGGCCTTTATTAAGCAGATTTAGAAAGTAAATGGCTATTAGTGTTGTGAGAGATGTAGTGTGAGGAATGAATACGTAGATAACGTAGTTACGGATAGTGTGTCTGAGCGTCTCATGGTGTATAAGGATTTCTTGTCCACGGTTGAGGACTGGCGTCGCATTGGCACGTTGCCACTGCTGGCTTTTAAATATTGGCATTATTATTTCTTTTCCTTTTAGATCCTTTACATTAAATTTATCTTGACGTTATGCTCAGGCTTCTTAACTGAGGGCTTAGAATCCCAAAAAGACAATGTTACCAGGCTCTCCAATGAGGCTGCAAGGAAGGTAAATGATAGGCTTAAAGCTAGTAATACGTACCTGCCGCGGAAATTTTCGCAGCGTGTAAGGTCTCTTTGTGATTTTTATACATGGATGGGAGGCGGAACTGCGTCAGTTCCTGCTCTACACAAGGATAGTTCTCCTTCAGGGTGTTCTTCCAAAAAAATAATGGAAGCACTTTCTGATATTATTCATTGCTATACGCTGTCTTTTTCTACCCAATTAGTGTAGGCAATGGGTGCCGTACACCAAGAGTTTTCCGAAAATGTTTGTTGACAAGTAATGTGTATTATATGGAGGATCTGAAATGATGCACAATGTTCACAGCCTTGTTCACTTACCGGACGATGTCGAACGAAATCGTCCGCTAGATGTGTTCTCTTCATTTGCCTTTGAAAGTTATCTGGAGAAAATTAAACGTATGCTGAGGAAACCTTCGCAGCCCTTGCAGCAAGCTGTGCGTAGACTAGGTGATCTGCAGGCAAAGTGGCATCAGTTAGGCGGTCCATCAAAATGGACTTTTAAATACGAGTACATAACGCTCCACTACCACCCACTGGTGGAACTGTTACGAAATTCAAACACTTTAATAAATAGGTTACTCATCAGCACGACGCCCTCAGAGAGATAAATCGCAGAAGTTTGCGTTCAAAACATTTTACTATACCAATCCTGGGACAAAGGGTACGTTTATTTAGAGTACGAAGATATGGAGAGTTATTTTGATTATCCTCAAAATTCATCACTTCTTAAAGTTTTTAGGACTAGAATGGGGACCGTTTTCAACACTTACCCGTAGCTAAAATTCGTATGGAAAAAATTCTTCCTCCCCATCAACGATCATGTCATCCTCATTGAAATCAATGTACAATGGGGCACGGATGACTGGCAGCAGTAATTGTCCATGTAGTTTGTCCTGGACACCCGATTGGTCTTTTAAAACTTTGATGAGAGAGTCGGACGGCAACTCTTTCTTACATTCTCTTAAAAGTTTACTTTTCTCACAGCACCTCTCACAGTGCATTGGTCACAATCCACGAATCCTTCACCCCAAGATCCCTCAGCTATTGATTCATGGAGAGTGAATAGAGGCAGTGAACACTTAGATAAGTTAACTCACCTAACCCCTTTTTCCTGTTGGGTTGTAGACCATTATGTCGGAAAACAATGTTCGCAATGATATCCAACGTCCTAAGAGGACGATACGAAACCCGCTTGACGAACGCATATATGCGCTGGAGATCCCCAGCCTCACGTCGTCATCCGTAGGTTATACTTTTATCGATTCACAAAGTTATTCAGGAGTCAGAGGTATCTAATAATGATTCAACATGCACATTACATAGGAGCATTTCCTCTCCATGTCCCAGGCGGAGGTGCCATTACCGGTCGGCTAGGAGATGATATAACAGCCTTAAACATGCTATCAAACACAATATAATGACGGGCTGGTAGCATTGGAATTTTCTTGCAGTTGAACTATTCATGTCCATAAACCCTTTCTACCTTTTTAGAGGTCAGTTCAACTAAGCCTAACTTATCGCCGAACCACACACCAGAACGATGCTCTTGGAGGCACTCGCAAATGATTGGGTGTAATGTACAGTCGAATATCCCGCGATTAACTCTACTCCTGTCAAATGAGCACTCGAAAATCTATAAGTGACAGACTATTCTTGACCCAAAAATTATTAACATGAAACATTAATTTTTATAGTGTAAATTATTTATTTTCCTATTTTGCTGTTACTGTGCCTTTGAAAACAATTTTTTACTTTAAACAAACTTCTTGTTTCGCACACTGCTAACCCAGCCCAAAACAAAAACAAAGCTTACAGGAAGGCACTGCTACATCATACCAAAGTTATGCATATACATAGAGATAACGGTGGATGACTGTGCCTAGATCCCACTGTTAGAAAACTACTTTCTTACTTTGTTAATATTTTACTCAATAATAAT
>WEDG01005844.1:0-25580 GCA_017591395.1 Schistocephalus solidus | reverse complement strand
GACAGTGAATGACAGGGTGGCGAGGCACTGATGAACTTCGGTTCGATGAAGTGCTAATGACCCATCTGCAAGACGCAGTATGTGGACATCCTGCGCCGTATTTGAGCGCATGATTGTGTTTCTAGTCCCAGCTGGTAGTCAGAGTTATGATTGGATGAATGAAGGCTAAAAAAGCCCGAAACAGACTGTATCAACAAACCTATATTTTCTGTCGTCTCGCCTCTCTTCAATTATAAATTTGCCGACTTTGGCCTTGTCATTGCTTGCCTGTTTATTATCATTTCACCCATTGCGAGCTTCTAGCTTCGGAAAGCCAAAAGATCGATGTGCGCCTATTCCTGTTTGAACAAATACCCGACCTACAGCGACAATGAATGACAGGTGGTGAGGCACTAATGAGCTTCGTTTCGATGACGTGCTGATGACTCATCTGTGAGACACAGTGTGTGGACTGCCTGCGCGGTTCTTGAGCGCATGATTGTGTTTTCAGTCCCAGCTGGTGGTCAATGTATTAAGTGGCTGAATGAAGGCCGAATAAGACCGAAATAGTCTTTATCAATCAAACCATATTTTCTATCGTCTCTCCTATCTGCAATTATAACTTGGCCGACCTCAGCCTCGTAATTGTTTGCCTATTCGTGAACTTTGCCACCCATACGGAGCTTTTTTGCTTTAGGAAGCCAATAGATCGGTTTGCGCCTATTCATGTTTGAATACATTCCCGACATACAACGACAGAGAATGACATGCGGTGAGGCACTGATGAATTTCGGTTCGATGAAGTGTTAATGACATATCTGCTAGACACAGTATGTGGACAGCCGGCGCCGTACTCGAGAGCATGATTGTGTTTCCAGTCCAAGCTGGTAGTCAGGGATATGATTGATCGAATGAAGGCTGAATAAGTACGAAATCGACTGTATCAATCAATCTATATTTTCTTTCGGATCTTCCCTCTGCAATTATATGTTTTCCGAGTTCGGACTGGTCATTGCTTGCCTGATCATAATCCTGCCACCCATTCAGAGCTTGTTAGCTTCGGGAAGCCAATAGATCGGTGTGCGCCTATTCCTGTTTGAATAAATACCCGACCTACATCGACAGTGAATCACAGGTGGCGAGGGACTGATGAACGTCGGTTCGATGAAGTGCTATTGACCCACCTGCTAGACCCAGTATGTGGACAGCCTGCAACATAATGGAGCGCACGATGTGTTTCCAGCCCAGCTAGCAGTCAGGGTTATGATTGGCTGAATGGAGGTTAAATAAGACCAAAATATACAGTATCAATCTACCTATATTTTCTCTCGTCTCCTCTCACTGAAATTATAACTTTGCCGATTTCGGCCTGGTTATTGCTTGCCAGTTCATAATCATTCCTCCCATTAAGAGCTTGTAAGCTTCGGGAAAGACAATAGATATGTGTGCGCCAATTCTTGTTTGAATAAGTCGCCGACATAAAGCGACAGAGAATGACATGCGGCGAGGCACTGATGAACTTCGGTTCGATGAAGTGTTCATGACATATCTGCTAGACTCAGTATGTGGACAGCCTGAGCCATACTCGAGCGCATGATTGTGTTCCCAGTCCCAGATGGTAGTCAGGGTTATTATTGGCCGAATGAAGGGTGAATAAGTACGAAATAGACTGTATCAGTCTACCCATATTTTTTGTCGTCTCTCCTCTCTGCAATGAATACTTGGCTGACTTCGGTCTGGTCATTGCTTGCCCGTTCATAATCCTGCCACACAGTTAGAGCTTGTTAGCTTCGGGAAGCCAATAGATCGGTGTGCGCCTATTCCTGTTTTAATGAATACCCGATCTGCAGCGAAAGAGAATGACAGGTGGCGAGGCACTGATGAACTTCGGTTCGATGAAGTGCTAATGACATATCTGCTAAACCCAGTATGTGGACAGCCTGCGCCATAGTCCAGCGCATGATGTGTTTCCATTTCCAACTGGTAGTCAGGGTTATGATTGGCTGAATGATGGCTGATTAAGCCCTAAACAGATTGTATTAATCTACCTATATTTTCTGTCGTCTCTCCACTCTGAAATTATATTTTTTCCGACTTCGGCCTGGTCATTGCTTGCCTGTTCATAATCCTGCCACCAATTAAGATCTTGTTAGCTTCGGGAAGCCATTAGATCGGTGTGTTCCTATTTCTGTTTGAATAAATACCCGACCTACAGCGACAGTGAATGACAGGTAGCGAGGCACTGATGATCCTCGGATCGATGAAGTGCTTATGACCCATCTGCTAGACCCAGTATGTGGACTGCCTGCCCCGGACTAGAACGCATGGTTGTGTTTCCATTCCCAGCAGGTAGACGGGGATATGAAGGGAGAATATTCTCGAAACAGACTGTATCAATCTCCTCATATTTTCTGTCGTTTATCCTTACTGCTTTATAGCTTGGCTGACTTCGGCCTGGCAATTCTTTGCCTGTTCGTGAATTTTGCCACCCATACGGAGCTTGTTTGCTTTGGGAAGCATGTAGATCTGTGTGCACCTATTCATGTTTGAATTATTCCCCGATCTGCAGCGACAGAGAGTAACAAGTCGCAAGGCACTGATGAACTTCGGTTCAGTGAAGTGCTAATGACCCATCTTCTAGATCCGCTGTGTGGACTGTCGTCACCGTACCTGAGCGCATGATTGTGTTGTCGTTCCCTTGTGGTTTTCAGGGTTATGATTGGCTGAAGGAAGGCAGGATAAGCCCGAAACAGACTCTATCAATCTACCCATATTTTCTGTCGTCTCCCATCTCTGCAATTATATCTTTGCCAACTTCGGCCTGGTCATTGCTTGTCGGTTCATTATTATTGCTACCATTGAGAGCTTGTTAGCTTCGGAAAGCCAATAGATCAATGTGCGCCTATTTGTGTTTGAATTAATCCCCGACATACAGCGACAGTGAATGACAGGTCGCGAGGCACTGATAAACTGCGTTTCGATGAAGTTCTGATGACCCGTCTGCTAGACCCAGTGTGTGTACTGCTTGTGCCGTACTCGAGAGCATGATTGTGCTTTTAGTCCCAGCTGTTTTTCAGGGATATTATTGGCTGAATAAAGGCTGAATAAGCCCGAAACAGACTGTATCAATCTACCCATATTTTCTCTCGTCTCTCCTCTCTGCAATTATAACTTGGCTGATGCGGCCTGTCATTGTTTGCCTGTTCATAATCCTGCCACCGGTTCAGAGCTTGTTAGCTTCGGGAAGCATCGATGTGACAGTGAATGACAGGTGGCGAGTCGCTGAGGAACTTCGGTTCGATGAAGTGCTAATGACCCAGCAGCTAGATCCAGTGTGTGGACTGTCTGTTCCGTACTCGAGCGCTTTATTGTGTTTCCAGTCCCAGCTTGTAGTCAGGGTTATTATTGACTGAATGAAGGCAGAATAAGCACGAAAAAGGCTGTTTCAATCTACCCGTATTTTCTGTCGTCTCTCCTTTTTGAATAAATACACGATCTGCAGCGACAGAGATTGACAGATGGCGAGGCACTGATGAACTTCGTTTCGATTAATTGCTAATAACCCAGCTGCTAGACCCATCGTGTGGATTGTCCGCGCCGTACTAGAGCGTTTGATTGTGTATCCAGTCCCAGCTGGTAAACAGGGCTATGATTGGCTTAATTAGGGGCGAATATGCTCTAGATAGACTGTTTCAATCTACCCATATTTTCTCTCGCCTCTCCTCTCTGTAACTATAACTTTGCCGACTTCGTCTTTGTAAGTTCTTGCATGTTTATAATCCTGCCACCGATTCGGAGCTTGTTTGCTTCAGGAAACCAATCGATCGGTGTGCGCCTATTCCCGTTTGAATAAATACCTTATCTGCAGCGACAGAGAATGACAGGTGGCGGGGCACTGATGAACTTCGGTTCGATGAATGTCTATTGAGCCACCTGAAAGACCCATATACACCTAGACAGCTTTCACACACGTCGTGACGAAGAAGAATGATAGCATGTTGCAGATTTTCGTTAATTTATATTTTTACTTTTCCAGCTATTGCTGTGGTTCAAAAAAGACAGTCATACCTTAGCATTGCTGAGTTTTTTGTTAATGTACGTCATTTGTTGTTTTATTGGAATTTTTGAGACTTAATCTGCCCTTTTTTTAACGAACGCAATTTGATTTCTCATAAATGCATTTACCTGATTTTAGTGTCCTCAAAATCGAATTATCCTTTCTCTGAGGAATATAGTTTAAAAATCTTTGCTTATATTAATATTCGCTTATAGTACAATGCACTTAAACAAGGGCATTGGTTCGAAAGATGCAATAGTGTTGATCACCCCGTGGGTAACAAGAAACGTTGGATTCGGCTGATTTTTCCCAGTTTTGTCCTTCAATTAACAGATCTGAAATAGACCCTTTTCTAGTAAACAGCTCTGTGTATGTCTCAAATAAATACAGCAAACAAAATAAACCGTCTCAAATTGATGTCATAATACCAACTTCAATTTCGAGCATGTAATTACTAGAGTTAGTCAAGCTAAGTTAAGTAGCTTTTTGGGCAAATATTGGGTAACCTGAATTTTCCCCGTTTTACAGATAGGCTTAGGTTCTTTATTTTAAAGTTGGGTCATCGTTATGCCACTGTAGAGGATCAAATGTTGAGAGGCATCCGTAACTTTTTATATTATAACGAATATCCCATAAGTTACCCCGAAAAATCCCACCATTTGACATCAAATTTACATTTGGTATAAATAATAAAAATTATTTTCACTGCAATTGTCTCTCATCTTCCGACGTAGTAGCACAATAGGCGTTTCCAGATTAAATAATTAAACCTCAGAGCCTTTCTTACTGGATGCCAGGTAATAGGAGTTTTATGGGTGGGCAATAGCATAACAAAAATGCACGTAAACGGTGAAAGTAAATTTAAAACAGAAATTTACAAAAAAACATAAAGTTTGAATGATGTGCAAATAACCCACGCAAAATGAAATAGAAACGTAGGCTTCCAATAAAATGAAAGTTCTGTAAAAATATTGTCCCCATTGTCCCCATCAAAAGCTCTGTTAATAATTGTCCGAATTGTCCCCATTGGCCAACGGTCAGCCCGGTGAAGTTTAGCTTTACAAGACAACCCACTGTAAGCTTTAAGTAGCAAAAACAATAGCTTTTAAATTGGGACCCGCCTATTGTGCTTCCAACGAATTGTTTGTATTTTATAGATAAAATGCTTCTTATTGTTTTTAAAAAACTTCTTGTTGGGAGATTTTCCAAGACGCAAAATTTCCAGCCATAGAGCATCCTATCTGTCCACTTATTAATGCTGCCTAAAAAGTTTAAAACGTGGTACAAATTCAACGTAGAAGTTTATGAGCATTATGTGCTGACTTTTTCGTAGCGCAGAGAAAGATGTTATCTACTTTAGGCGGAAAGTGTACAGCATGTAACTCGCAAACCCTTATTGCAAGCCTGACGTCGTGTCAATTTCAACATTTTTGGTGATCCTAACAACGTTTTTAAACTGAAATGCGTCGTTTTATCAAAAATGAAACTAGAAAACAGATGTTACTTGCTACGAAATGAGTATAAGAAAGAATATTTTTCAGTGTATTTTCTTGAAAATATATTTGAATTTATTGAGGCATTGAGAAAGTTCACATTACATAAGAAGTAATTTTTACAATGTCGTTTCTGCATATGGCCGGAAAGAAGCTGGTTAAATAAGCTGGCATCCTAATATAACTGAGACACCTTGGGATTGGACTGCACGAAAATTGATCTTACAACAGTACTTAACTATCTTTTTCGAATAGAAAACTCTTCAGAATTTTTAGAGTTACATTTCATGAAATAGCAAATACACTGGACCATGGACTGAGTAATCTGAGGTTTTGAATTACAAGTATCAGCTGGTAAAGGATAGTGTTGGTAGACGTCGAAGTCAAAGACACATTTTTGTGGAAGCCGAGGATTCGTATTTGTCTTATCATTAGTTAGGTTTATCATTGCGATTTATTTTTGGGTGACTGTTAGGTTACTCCTAGGATTAAGCTTCAGTTATGCTAAATGTAGGCTTGCGACAGATTGGCTGTCGTTAGTAATGAGGTTCGCATACTGTCCAACCGTATGGTCCACGCAAGTCTAATGACTAGGTCCTGAAGTGACTTAAGGTGATAGTAGGTTCCTGAAGCTCCTACCGCAGTCCGATCAAGCCTGGACAACAAACAATGAACCAGTGTCCCAAGAAAACTATAGGGGTCGTTTGAATTTTGGCTGAGATGGAGTGGCATTTAAATCACAATATAAAGCAGCTATTGCAGTCAGCCTCCGCGTCTTGATGGGAGAACGAATTATCCTCTGTCTTGAATGAGATTAACCACCCTCAGTGCACTGACATTGCATTTTAATTTCAAGGCAAGCAAAAGTAACACGAGTTTAGAGTTACTGTATCACACATAACTTCGCTGTCGTTCGCGAAGCGATGAAGAGGACAGAAATACATCCCTTTCCCGATATACGTGCTGGCTCAATTCAAACGAATCCCCTTCTATGAATCAAAAAAACAGGAAGAATTTGCCTTGGCAGTCTCTGGATGCAGGCATTGCCTGTCTGAACGCCAGCATGGTTCACCTTTGTCACCCAACCTGTTTAACTCGGATGTGCCTGTCGATTCATAGAACTGAAGTACTATTGCGTGTAAAAATTACGATATGGACCTGCCAACAAAGGCCTCAAGCCAACTTAATGATAATACTTATGTAGATTAGTAAGCCAGAAGTTATATAAAATGAGTAACTTGGTGTCAAGGTTGTCTAACTCAATAATCACAGTCCCTTCACACACCAAATGATGAGCTCATTCATCGAATATCAATCCTGTTGGATACCTACAACAATCCTTTAGTTCTACTTTTTGTTGCATCAAACAAATCTGCCTTCTCTTTCCGTGAAGGTTACAACTACGATATTTACTGTATTAAATTGAAGAAGTTTAAACCAACTTTAGGCATTTGTAGAAGATAAATACGGTCTTTGGAAAAAAACAGATGGTTGACCTGGGGACCAAACGTCAAAAATTTTAACAATTAACGTCTTTTCTAAAAAGATCTTATTTGACTTTAAATATGATTCGTCGATAAGCGGTCTATAAACGTCCTCTACCATTGTTAGTATATACAATGGAGCCTGACAATGAACCATGACTGAATTTTAAAAAAGATTTCCGTCTTCCTAACAGGTCGTCTCAAAACCCGGGGTTAGGTAGGGCTGGCTTATTTACGGCTAATGAGTCGGGAAAGGCACTTTCTGTATATGTCGCTGGTGATATTCTGCCTATATACATCGAGTGTCCTTGTTTTCGTCGGCAATATTTAAATGCCATTTTCTACTTCTGGCCGCTGCGTGGCTACTGGTGCGACTCAAGAGACCTCGTCAAGGCAGAATGGGACGCGTGAGTTTCGTTATCCATTGGTGAGCGCTCATCAACGACTGCAGTCAATATTCTCAATCTAAACAGGCAAGAAAACAAGCCCGTGGCTCAATGGTTAGATCTTTTGGACTTATGATCAACGGTTCGTGGGTTTGATCCTCGGGTTGTGTATCATCCGAGCCTGCCTCGTCTTTGCCGGCAATATTTATTGTCCTATATACCTACATACGTATGTGTATAGGCGAGTGCGCTAACCGCTCGCAATACGGGTCATTATCGTCCTATTGTGTCTCTATTTAGAGGCCAACATGCAGCCACACAGTGCCAAGTAGCATAAGCAGAATGATGCTATCGATAAAGATAGACGAGACTAGGGATTGCCATTCTTTGCTTAGCAGCCGTCATCAGGCATTCATAATCAGCCCCTGCGTTTAACGACCACTGAAGCTCGAATCTGGTTGCTTTTGGCAAGAAGTGCTATGCTTGCTAACGTGTAATGCACTATGGCATTTAAGTGTAGATAAACTTGCGCATTCTATAATATATCGGGCGCATCTAATGGATGGCAGTTCGACCGTCACGAGAGAGGACATTCATTATCTGTCACTCAGTGTCGTCGCAGGTTGCGCTCATGTCCGTAAACAAGTAAACATTAATTTGAACTTGGCCAGCATCTACCGCAGCATATCCTCCCTCATCCACCTTGTTCTGATGGTAATAAAAATGAAACAACGAAGGTAGATTGGATGACGTGCATCGGCTGCCAGAGCTAACCGACCCATCTGCACGTGCTACACTTGACCATTTTGTGTGACCTGCAGCAGACTTTCACGAGGGCGAGGGAAAATGAATGCGTTCTCTCCCTTATATATGTGTATTTTGCTATCCTAGGGGATTAGGGTTATAAGTGTTCAGCCGATGTACTTTACGGTGTGCGCTCACATTTTCACGCGAGTAGCAAGGCATTAAAGTCACACGCCCGCACTAGCTACTTGCGGGGCATTTTGCCGTGCACGCAGGATCGATTAAATTGTAAACCCTTGTTTCTGAGGGAATTATTGCACTTAAACACGTGCAGAACACTTGCACAAAGTTGTCATCCTCGCGAACACCCAAAGTTATCTTTTCGTCATTGTCACTGTTGGCCCGACCATAACGAAATTCCAGCAAAAACCCCATGCCTTGAGTTCGTTGGGGCTTTAATAATGTGTCCTCAAATATATAAGTTGAATCACCTTCATTCCAGAAAACAGTATCAGTATTCAGTATCAGTATATTTGAGGGATATGTAGGTGAGCCACCTTTGAATTCCCCTATTTGTACATGCGATTTGTGGCATCAAAAATATAGTATCTTGATATGTTGGTGGGGCCAACATAGTGGAACATAGTTGAAAAAGAACAGACAGTGAAGAAAACTCCCGGTGATATTTAGGAGAAAAAAACTGTCACATTTGGGGGTCCAACGGGGGGCAGTGCGCAGGTCACATGAATCAGCCAGATGCTCCCTTGCTGATTGCAGAGTCCGTTGAGGGATTTCAAAGGCGGATGTATATGCCCAGATCATCCTCGGTCCGTTGCAGTTCAAACCAAGGGAGAACGTCCATACACCGCATGGACGATGGCCGCCAAGTCCAGCTGATGCAAACATTCACGGTGTCACTACGGTGTGCAAATAAATAAGCAGCGAAGACCTCGTGGACCCAAGCATGGGAATTAGGGGAGAGTGCAAGACCTCAAACGAAAATAACAAACAAATAAATGTTACTCAAATATGGCTAGTAGTATCACAAATATCTATTTTTCTGAGATTACTTTTGCAGCTTTCATTTCGTGTTGTAGCTCGCACCCTTATATCGATCTAACTTTCGCTTAAATACCTCCAAGGAGTCCAACAAACCAACATCCAGAAGAAGACTATTCCAAGCTTCGAATACCCTTTTGGAGAAGAAGTGGTTAACAAGAGATCTTAAAAGATACATTTAACAGGAAAGGAAAACTTTGGAATAAATTTTGCCAATCCAATGAAAATTTAGCCTTGCAAGCATACAAAACTCAAAGGAACAAGGTTAGAAGTTTGATCTTCAAAATCCGACGGGATTCCGAGAGGGATTTGCTCCAGCGAGTATTTCACAATCCCAAATTACTCTACAGCTATGTACGAAAAAGCACACGTAACAGGAACCCGATTCCTGTTATGAGAAATGATGACGGTTTCGAGATATCAGAAAGTAAAAAAAAGCTGAACAATATCACAGTTCTTTCAGTTGGTTTTCACCAGTGAAGCTGTTTTTATTCCATCTTGTTGTGAGACTATGGGAGCGCCAATTATTCAGGATATACTCTTTCGAGAAGAGGCGGTATTTGAAGGAATAAAAGGTCTGAAGGCATGCAAATCCGCTGGCCCCGACGAGATTCCAGCAAATCTACTCCTCGAACTTGCTCGAGAGCTGGCGAAACCGCAATTTTTACTGTGCTAGAAACCGTTCGACACGGGAATTCTTCCAACCGACTGGAAAACAGCCCACATCACACCGCTTAACAAAAGTGGTAGTCGTGTATTTGCTTTAAAGTACAGGCCTGTCAGCCTGACCTTAATCTGCTGCAAGGTTATGGAGAAGGTTGTTAAAAAGGAATTGATGATTTATTTAGAAATACGTTACCTCTTATCAACTACACAATACGGCTTTCGTAGGGGATGATCGTGTGCTACGAACTTTCTTTATACGACGCAAGGCTGGAAAAAAGCACTCGATGCAAAAAACACTGTGTATGTGGCCTACATTGATTTCCAGAAGGCCTTCGATTGTGTTCCGCACCAGTATCTCCTTAAAAAGTTCAGAATGTTTGTTATTGGAGGCAAACTTCTAACGTGGATCAATAATTTTCTCGTTGGTCGTTCCCAAGTGGTCTGTGTAGGCGGATCACGATCAAAGCGCACAGTAATCGAGAGTGGAGTCCCACAAAGTTCAGTGCTCGGACCGATCCTATTTCTCTTGTACATTAATTATTGTGTACAGAAATTGGACTGTGACTTTGCTATGTTTGCGGATGATATAAAAATCTGGAAAGTTATCCACAATGCTGTCGATGGAGACAATTTCCAAGAAAATATTCGTCGATTGGACGAGTGGTTCCGCAAATGGCTCTTGTCCTTCAACTCAAACAAATGCGCCATTATACGTCTGGGAAATCGAAATCAGGTCACTGACATGCGACCCTACTATTTGAACGGTTTGCCACTCCGAGAAGCACACACACAGAAGGATCTTGGAGTTTGGATGAAAGACAACCTGAAGCCTTCTATGCAATATTGCAAGGCAGCTAAATCCTCCAATTCAATGCTGTACGCTATCAAGCGGACATTTAACGTTTAGGATGAAGACTACTTTTCTAAAGTATTTGGTACGTTTGTAAGGCCACATCTTGAATATGCGATCCAAGCTTGGTGACCGTGGACCCAACAGGACTACAACCTGCTTGAAAGGGTGCAGTGGCGAGCCATAAAATTGGTAAGGGGTCAAGGTGAACTGCCATATGAGATTCGTCTTGATAACCTAAAGCTCTATCCTCTGAGTTATAGGCAGTTTCGCGGAGACTTGATACAAACCTTCCGTATCGTGCATGGCATAGATTGCGCCCTGCTATGTGATGACGTTTTCCAAATTGCCACTTCGAATAATCTCCGAGGTCATCCATTCAAACTAAGTGTTCCCTTAGTAAGATTGGATGTGAGGAAGTATTTTTTCACCCACCGTGTCGTGGAACCGTGGAATACCCTACCTGAGGCGATTGTAATGTCCCAGTCTGTGGATACATTAAAACATCGGCTTGACATACATATTTTGCAGCATCACGAAGACTATGTAACTATTTTACTTTAACAATATCAGTGAACCACGTAAATCTGCCTGCATTCACTTGACTGTAACTTATTTACATTGTTTTTATTCTTGCTATTTTAATGTAACAAAAAGGGATTTTAAAGGCGTAAGCCTATTTTCCTTTAAATACACTGAACACTGTACTGAACTAAAGAAGAACTTCCGAGTGTCTCGCCTTGTTCCAGGCACATGTTATTTGAGAGGATGACATCTCAAGTTCATTGTTGTTGCCAACTCAAAGAAATCACCTGGGACGAGACAACCGTCCTGGACGAGTAGTATGCGGAATTTTAGTATCAGGTCTCTGCGAAGCTGTCTATAGCGCAAGGGAAAGAGATTGAGATTCGACAGCTGGGTTTCATAAGGCTGTGAGCCATATCCAAGGACAAGTTTTGTTGCTCGCCTTTGGACCTTTTCGAGGATGTTGATGTCCTTCGCCGCCCAGGGTCTCCAAGCTTGGATAGCGGACTCCAACTGTGGCCGCAAGAATGTTCCAAAGACTTTCGCGAAGCAGTTGGTAGTGAAGGCTGCAAAAGCTCGTTTAACGAGGTACGGAATCGACATGGCTGAATTCGCTACCTTTGCGCAGTGTAGGGAGGGTTTAAGCGAGGGCCTGCTCCAGACTCCCAGGTCCTTTTGGGCATCCACTTCTTTCAATGGAATGCCATTTAGACTGTACACCATACGATTCGAAGGATTGCTTTTTCCCGACTCATATGATGTTGCACTTGCTCTCATTAAATGGCAAGAGCCATTCATTTGACCATTTCTGGAGTCGATTTAAGTTTGCCTGCACGTTCTCTTCGTCAGCTGCAGTTTGAATGACGCGTCAAAGTTTGAGATCATCGGCAAACATGGCAATATCGCAATCCAGTTCGTTGTCACAATCTTTGCTGTAGACAATGAACAAAATAGGGCCAAGAACAGAGCCTTGGGGAACACCACTCTCAACCTCAACCCTGACCGACTGTTTGTCACTGATATGGACATTTTGTGAGCGGCCAGTTAAGAAGTTTTCTATCCATGCCATAAGTCAACCTCTTACTCCTATGCAGTTAAGTTTATGAAGAAGGCGGTGGTGCGGCACGCTATCAATATAAACGCAGAGGGGTCAGTAGAGGTCACGAGCTCATCACCAAGATGCGACTTTGCTGACTGTATACTCCACTGACAAGGTGGCGAAAACAGCAGAAGATGGTCGAAACGAAGATTGGTAGATATGAAAACTCTTAAATGTTGTGCTGTGAATTTGTGAGGAAAAGACCAAGGCAAGTGACCTGTTGGCCATCGCGCACCCTGGTTAGAAACGTGAGGTGTTTAGCGTCAAAAAACTTAAGCGTTATGCTTAGAAGGCGGCCATCAAAGGCCCTTTGGAGTTATGTGCAAAGGCCGAGCTCCTGTTGATGTGAGGCGCATTAAATGCATGCTCGATTAGGAGATTTGACTATATAGAAAGCTTATCTAGCTCCTATAGCACATAAGCATCAGCCCTGGGATCCCTTCTTGGCAGTCGGTAGATCGTCAGGATATCGAGGCATGGTGAACCCGGTAATTAAATACACAGCCCTATTGTATGGGAATTACATGTCAATTATTGCTTTTGTCTGTCATTATTAGTTCAAGTTTTACGTAAGTGAGTACTCCACCCTGAAGAACTTCCCTGTTTCTTCTAAACAGCTGGTAGTCCGGCATGGCTAACTCACGGTCGGCCACGTGTTAGGACAACCAGGATTTTTATAGCGAGAACGCATGAAGCTTGATCACGGAGGTGGATCTTCATTTTGTCGAACTTTCATAACATGCTCTACGCATTGGTGTACATGAACTTTAATTTCCTGTTTATGGGAAATGGGGTTAATATGCGGCTACAAACTTCAGTTATTGCGTCAGCTACGTGGTCATCCGTACCGGACCTGTCCAACAGAAGAATTATGGATGCTGCCTTACTTGGTTGTGGTCGATAACCAAATGGTGTTCATTTCGCTGAACGCCTTTCTCAGTCCTAGAACAAGTATGCGGCGGTGCAGTCTTTCTGCTAGTGAGAAGTCCCATTAAAAAACACCTAGGTTAGAGCTTTTATCGTTAAGTGCCTGAATTACTCGCTACGGACGAACACTCTATTCCCAGATAATTCAGTATATATATGGAAGATAGGCAGAGCCTTTGAAAACCTTTATTTTACAGATAGACGCTAGCAAAACCAAGAAAAATGTTACATTGCGTAATAGTCGTTTTAGCATATCGATCATTGCTGTCGACTCAAATATATGTTCGTCAGTAAAATGCATCAAGTCTTTTAAACATTTCTACGCTTTCAGCCCGAACAACTGAGGCTGGCAGTTTGTTCCATTCGTCAATCAACCGTGGGGAAAAGAAGTCTGGCCCCGCACTTCAGTTTGCGATTTCTTTTCAGTTTGTATTGGTGACCTCGGAGACTTGTCGTGTTTCATGCCAATTCAAAAAGTTGGCCATCTGAAGAGCACAAATCAACTCCTCTGACCAGTTTGAATACTAAGATCATATCCCTCTGTATTGCCTATAAGAGAGGGAAAAATTTTAAGTCTTTTCTAGGCGGCCCTCATAGGGGTAGGCATTCAAATCCGCTGACTAGTTTCGTTGCTCTCCGTTGAACTTTCTCCAGCAGAGCGTAGTCATGTTTCGTCCAATGGCGCCACGCCTGAACGCAATCATTCCAACACCGGCCGGATAAATGTTCCAAACACGCGCCCAAAAGCTTTCCATCAAAATTAACGAAGGACCTCCTGATTGCGCCTAAGATACACATAGCTTTCTTTTGCGATATTCGCACAGTGCGACGATGGTTTGAGAGTTGGTGTTATCCATTCACCCAAGTCCTTTTAGAATATTTAACTCCTGAGTTGGTGACAACTGATGAAGTGACTGGTATTCAAACCTAAATCATCCTTCTGAACTAGACCGCAGTCGGATGACTGGGCATTTGTTAAGATTAAGGTCTCAGCAGCCACTCATCACACCATGTTTGGTAAGCGATCTAAGTTTTGTTGTAATTTCCGCGCATCCTCCGGTTTTTCAATCGAGTTCCATAACTTCAACGTCAGCGAATATACCTTCTCTCTGCGTCAGACAATCCAAGCAGTCGTTCACGTATATCAGAAACAAAATGGGACCCAGAACGCTGCCCTGCGGAACCTCCACTGTGAACGGTTTTCCAGTGAGACTTGGCGTCTCCGGATAAAAACCGCTGGCGCCTCGTCTGTGAGAAAGTCGGCCAACCATTTGAGTAGGTTGCCAGTCACATCCATTTTGACGGAGTTTAAAGATCAGACGTTTGTGTGGAACCCTGTCAAAGGCTTTGCAAAGTCAAGGTCATCGTGTGCAACGGAACTCCGAATCTTTTTGTTCTCCGACTTTGACAGTTTGAAAAATCGTTTACACTTCGCTTGTTCTTGGCAAGGTCGACGGCGGTTGGTTCAAATTTGAAGATAAGTGAATTCTCAAATTTTCAACTGATTTCTACGTTTCGTAGAAAATATTAGCTTAATTATCGACAATTAATTGTATTTCTACCTCATCATCAGCCGCACATACCTGCAGTTGCCATTGCAAGCGGAGAAATATAGAGTTTTTAAAACTTTTTCACTCTACATAGCCCCAATTTTAAAGTTCTCGCAGATTTACGTCAAAACGACGGAATCTAAAGGCTAATTCTAGAAATAAAGCTGAAAAATTTGTAGTTTACCTGAGTTTTCCAGCGAAGAATACTTTTTAGTAACTGGTATACCAGCCGATATAATTTTCATCCTGCATAGCCTCTTCGCTAATTCTATTTTCAGTTTAAACTCGTTACCTAGCAGATATTTGCTTGCAGTGACTTTGCTTTAAAATATTAAATCTTTTATGCCGCAAAACGTTACTAGTAACAATTTT
Organism: Schistocephalus solidus; assembly: GCA_017591395.1. Taxonomy (NCBI): domain Eukaryota; kingdom Metazoa; phylum Platyhelminthes; class Cestoda; order Diphyllobothriidea; family Diphyllobothriidae; genus Schistocephalus; species Schistocephalus solidus. The sequence goes on along the minus strand of WEDG01005844.1, from coordinate 10,389 downwards.
CCTTCTGCATTATTGATCTTGAAAAAGTACTTATATTTTTAAAACCAATATGAAACCCCAGTCAGTTCTTAGACGCAAACATCCTCTTCGGGTGAAACTTCCACTAGAACAACCCACCTTAAGCTGAAGAAATTAGATTCTTGACGCCCTGGAAAAACTTTAATACCTTTATGTCTCAAATATGGTCTCTCTTCACGATCCTTGGTACCATTTTTGAGGGAAAGTTGTCTTCACTCACTTCTCAACAAGCGTGAAACTGAGCCTTTTATAAACATGGTCAGTACCGAGTCACTCTGACCTGACATAAAAAGGGAGTTTCACTTTTCTTTACGTTCCCAAGAGTAGAAAATCCCTCTGACGTTGCGATTTGCATTTCTCCTTTTACTCGTGTGGCTTTTAACTTTAAAGTCGCTGAAGCTAAAGAAAGGTTATCTTCCCGGGTAGTAAAACCCTCCTATTCTGGTCTCAACTGTCAGCGATTGAAGTTGGACCTTATTTTCTAGGCATGAGCACTCAGCTCAATATTTGAAAACAAGCTGTTTATCGTAGGATAAACTCGATGGAACGTCGTGGTTTCGCTCCTCTATTAGCAAACAAGAAGCCTTTGGGCACACCTTCAATACCCAAAAGTTATCTCAGAGGTCTGTCCTGAAGCTAAAGCAAGCCCACGGCCTCCAAGCAAACCATATGCCGGCTATACCTCAGCCAAATCTACTGAACCCTCCTAAGAAACTCGATCTAAATCTGTGGCTAATCCAGGCTTTAAGATCAGTAATGGTGATACCGATGGGAAACCTGCTAACCACTCCAGCATCTACAACAGCCAAGCGAACGCTAACGTTAAGCATCTTTTCCCAACCCATGTCCGGAACCACAAACATTTACAGGCTTCTAATTACGCAGTTTTCGAGCAATTATTCCTTTTCTCAAATGCACGTTTTCCGCCACTTTTCGCTAACGTCCTCAAAAATCTCTATTTCTGCTGCCACCCTCTATCTTTCAAACGCCACAATATAGCCTTTCCATTCCAAGGTTTTCAACCAAATATGCCGCTGTATAATAATCTCAGTTCTCTTTAAACAGTAACATTTCTGACAAATTGTAGACCAGAGCAATTTTTGTTTCCCACCATTTCGCTTTCTTCTTTTCCAGCTTTTCTTTTCTCCGCCACCAAAGTATCCTTTTGTATAATATCATCATGCGTAACGCTACCAGGAATACGCTCAGCTTAGTTTCACTCAATGCGAGGTCAGTTGTAAATAAGATGACTGACTTTGAGAACAGAAGCCTTTTGAGCTTGATCCAGATGTGTGCTGTGCATCACTGAATCCTGGGCTCACTCTTATTTCTGACTCGACGCTTGCTATAGATAATTTCAATTTGTACCGACAAGACCGCGCTGAAAAACGTGGCGGTGGTTGCCTCCCTTTATATTGGTCATCCTTTTGTACATTTCATCTGAACATTTCGTCTTTTTCTGAAATGTATGCTTTGCTTCAGTCATCCTCCCGCACAATAGCGGTAATTACTGTGCCTTATAACTCCTCCGTCGTGTTATTCTGGCAATGAAAGCGAGCTCGCGTGAACGGTCGGAAAAAGTTGCAGACACTCAGTTTGATGTCAAAATAATCGTAGGCGATTTTAATCTGCCAGACATTGACCGCAGGCCAATTCTCTCCGCCTAAACATCAGAAATTGGCTGATACTTTAACTGTCTCACAAAACATGTCCTCAACCGTCAGATCAGTTACTAGAAATGACAACATTTTAGATTTAATTTTACAAACGATGTTCAATTCCTCTCTTTATGAATTTCCATCATGATCTATTTACAAGTGATCACGCAATAATTCACTGTTGTTTTCCAATTCTCTCTACGAAGCCTCCGAGCTTTAAAATGCGGCCAACCTCGACTTTGCTAACATAGCAACGCATGAAACATGGTAACAATTTCGTAAGCACCCCCAGATTGGCATAGGCATATTCTTAATCAACGATCTAAACTTTTCCGTGAGCTACTGCAGAGCCTCACAGAACCAGCTCCTTTTATCCCGCTTTAAGATAATTCACATTCAGCTTCTTCTACTGCTCCGCATTTTCTCCAGAAGCAGACTTGCACCATTACGAAAGCAACTCAGATCCATCTAAAAGCTCTTTGTCAAGCCCATTTAAGGATTGCACAAATATTTGACCCAGCATCGAGAATAAAGCTCGCGCGAGATAAGCGTAGGGAGTCTCGCACCAAGTGATGCCAATTCATCCAAATCTGTTGCTCAAATCTTTCATGCGTTCGGTCATCGGCTAAGCGTCTGAATGTAACTCCGCCCTTACTCGACTGTAACAGAAAAATTTGTTACAGATGATTTGGGCAGCAGAATTGTTAAACTCTGCTGCCAACCACTCTTTACCACTGAAACAGCCCCACTCCCACAATTCCTCTGCTTTCAAATTCACTTCTAACAACTATTAATTTCTCGCCTTCTGCGAATATTCAAAAAGAAATAGCTCACCTAAAAATTCACATTCAGTTGGAACTGATAACATTCCAAACTCACTTATTAAACAGTTAAGGGATTTTCCCACCTTTACTGCTAAAGTGCACTATACCTCAGCATTTCTCGTAAATGGTTTCTTCCTCGATTATTGGAAACTCTATTATAATACCAGTTTTTAAATCTGGTTCCTGCTCGACATCTCATAACTATCGCGGTGTGTTCATATAAAACGCCCTCTTGCTAAACTCTTCGAAAAACACTGCAAAACAAATCACGGATTTTTGCATAAGCAATAAAAATTATCAACTCTATCCCAAACACGGCTTCTTACCGGACCGTTCGTGTGGAAACCTGCCACATGCGTCTTTTCTTAATCTACTAACCTCTCTTTCGTAATGATCATCTATCTGTAGTAGTTATCTATTTTGATCTCGGTAAGGCATTCGATAAGGTACCTCATAAACGACTTCCTGAAGTAAACTAGAAGTAGGATTCCGTAGTCCCTATCAATTTATTAGATCATGTACCCCCAAATGAAAACAAAAGTTTTTTTAGGCCCTCGTACTCAAGTCCAATTTGATTGTCGGTGTGTCCTTCATGTACCCTATTAGGTCCTTTTACTGTATATAAATGATATTTCATCGATAGTTAAACATTCTCAATCTTTTGGAGTTGGCGCTGATGATCTCAAATGCGTTTATTCTTTCTCTAACTCTACAAACCGAACGGTGCCCCAGAACAAATTCATTCAGACCAGATCGCTCTTCGGCCTGGAGCTCCACATGGCTAATGGAGTTCTTCACCTACTAAGTGTCATGCTACATGAGTTTTTGGGCCTGTAAGGCTGCCGCAACCTCTATCTTTGAAGTTGCCTCCCATGATTGAATGTTCCTCAATCAAGGACTTGCGCTTAAGCTACACCATTAGTCTAGACTTTCGCCTCATGCCGATAGAATTACGGCCAAAGCTGCCTCAGATTTGCGGCTTTATTTCTTATAATTTCTACCTTCCTGAAATTAAATTAAGACTTTATCGTATGTTTGTACTTCCCATTCTTGAATTTTGCTGTCCTGTCCTTTCTGGTTTGATGAACGAATCTAGCCGTTCAAAAATTGAAAATGTCCAAAGACTTTCAAACTCCTATTTCCGACTCTTTTAACTACTTCCTACTAAACAAGATGCCAGCTAACGAAGCTAAAATTTCTTTGGGTCAGGGAGACTTGAAGCAGGCTTTTGTCTCCTTTTTCGTCTTAATAAAAGTTCAACTCTCCCAAAGCTTTCTGTCATTACCGTTAGTCTTCCTTATAACCCTAAGAAATTCTGAACCACTATACCTCCCCTGCATCCTCCACGTGTAAACGCTCTCTTCTTTGCTTCTAGGTATAGTTTTCTTTGGAATAACTTGCCAATTGAAATTAGGTCGTTAACTAGTCTATCTGCATTCAAGCGAAGACTGCACATTTATCTTAACACTGATTCTATTAACCTTTTATTTTCCCTCATCTTTTCCCAGTAGCTTTCCCCATGACTCGGAGAAAGGACCATCGGAATTTGAGTAACCCTCTGAAACTATATTTACGCTACCTCGGGAGACGCCCATGAACTATAATGTCTCCTTATATCACCCGTCCTCCAAACGATGACGTCATTCGGACGTGTACAAATTCGGTGGTCCACAGTCTTAAATGCTGCGATTTCTTTGGATACTAACCATCATCAGAATTCAATTCTGGATCCTATGATGCTGAGGACTTAAGTTCATTGACGCATTTTCGTGAGATTCTGTTTCATACGCCTAAGTGATCAAGAACGAATCACCTCGACGTTTCATTATCTCTAATTCTGAAATGCTACTCGCAGTATTACACCCTATTCTACCACCTGACTATTTTTCCTAGCAGTTTCCTACTCCCTCTATTCGAAAATGAAGGCCTATTGAACTCTGCCTCCATTTTCATGGTAGGAGTTTTTTCACTGCCTATTTTTCTAGTTCACCATTAATTTTAAAAACATTGCTAACTGTTGACACATAGCAGGACAAGTTATGAATTTGTACATTTTATCTGCAAATTGTCATAACTTTATTTCAGTTACTAATGTTTGCTTAGACAGTACCCTTCCGGTGCTAACCAAATATAAATTCTAAATTCTAAAGTTCTGATTCAGTATAATTCAGTACAATTCAGTATATAAGGGAGATAGGCAGAGCCTTTGAAAACCCATATTAACACAGATAGACGCTAGCAAAACAAGCAAATGTTACATGGCGATAGTCGTTTTAGTATATCAATCATTGCTGTCGACTCAATATATGTTCATCAAGTAGACATCAAGTCTTCTTTTAAACATTTCAACGCTTTCAGCCTGAACAACTGAGGCTGGCAGTTTGTTCCATTCTTCAATCACCCGTTTGGGAAAAGAAGTTGGCCCGCACTTCGCTTAGCGTATTTTCTTTTCAGTTTGCATTGGGTGTCCTCGGAGACTTGTCATGTTTTGCCAATTCAAAAAGTTGGCCATCTGAAGAGCACACAATCAACTCCTCTGACCAGTTTGAAGACTAAGATCATATCCCCTCTGTATTGCCTATAAGAGAGAGGAAAATTTTAAGTCTTTCTGGGCGGCCCTCATAGGGTAGGCATTCCAATCCGCTTGACTAGTTTTGTTGCCCTCCGTTGAACTTTTCTCCAGCAGAGCGTAGTCATGTTTTCGTCCAAGGGCGCCACGCCTGAACGCAATATTCCAACACCGGCCGGATAAATGTTCCAAACACGCGCCCAAAAAGCTCTCCGTCAAAATTAACGAAGGACCTCCTGATTTGCGCCTAAGATACACATAGCTTTTGCGATATTCGCACAGTGCGACGATGGTTTGAGAGTTGGTGTTATCCATATACCCAAGTCCTTTGAATATTTACCTCCTGGAGTTGGTGACCACTGATGGAGTACTGGTATTCGAACTCAATCAGCCTTCTGGAACTTGACCGCAGTCGGATTATTTTGGCATTTGTTAAGATTAAGGTTCAGCAGCCACTCATCACACCATGTTTGCAAGCGATCTAAGTTTTGTTGTAATTTCTGCGCATCCTCGGTTTTTCAATCGAGTTCCACTTCAAATCGTCAGCGAACATTACCTTCTCGCATGTCAGACAATCCAGGCAGTCGTTTACGTATATCAGAAACAAAATGGGACCCAGAACGCTGCCCTGCGGAACTCCACTGTGAACGGTTTCCCAGTGAGACTTTCGTGTCTCCGATACAAACACGCTGGCGCCTGTCTGTGAGAAAGTCGACAACCATTTTGAGTAGGTTGCCAGTCACACCATTTGACGGAGCTTAAAGATCAGACGTTTGTGTGGAACCCTGTCAAAGGCTTTGCTAAAGTCAATGTAGACCGCGTCATCGACTGACAAAACCATTTCTAATGATTTTGTCCAACTTTCCATGGATGTGAGCAAGTTTGTGAGGCGGGATTGACCACTTCGAAATCCATGTTGATATGAACTTAGCAAGTTATTCTCTTCAAGATGCCTCATCAATTCCAGTTTTAATAATCTTCTCCATCATTTTGCAACAGATACTTGTGAGGCTGACTGGTCGGAAACTGTTTGTGATGTCCTCCTCCTCCCTTTTATAGATGGGGGTTATGTTGGCTATCTTCCACTCGGTAGAGCAGAGCCCCTCCATCGAACTTTCAAATATCTTGGAGAGCGGAAGGGCCAGCTGGTTCTGTGAGTTCATTGAGAACTTTGGATATACCATCTGGGCCAGGTGGATTAGTGGGCTGTAGCTGCACGAACGTAATTGCTCTTTGGAATTTTCGTAAATTTTCTTGTGCCGAATTACCTCACAAAACGACATCATCAAATTGGAATTTGTTTATTACCTTCGTCGACTTTATAAAAACAGCCTCTACACCAATACAATCTGACAACCGCTCAGTGAACCAAAAGTGCAAAACCCCTTGAAGATCTGAAGTTATCCAGGACCTTTGACCTCTACAAACGGCTGGAGTCGTTCCTGAATATTCTTCCTATCATTTTATTGTTTTTAAAGTGGTTTTGAACGAATAGGCGCATTTATTGCTCATATTGTTTCAATAGCGGCGTCGTTGGACCTCCGTTTGAAATTCGCTCGTCCTCCAAGCTTTTGATTTTTGGCCAATAATCTGTTCCCAAAGTCAGGACTAAAACGAAATAAGTTGTCATTGGATCACATATTGTCTGTTTATCAGGATCAGCCTATAATTGTTTATGACATTGTGATATTCAGGCACACAAAAATTGATATCGGAATCTTGAATAATAAGCTAACTCAGCTTCATTTGGATCCTGCCTCATACGGGCTTCAGAAAACAGTCTCTCGCCAGGAAAGCTGTCTACATCAGAAAGGAACGGAGAACAACTGTCAAACTCACTTTGAAGGCTGCATCATTCTTTGCTTCGTATTAACATTCGATAGTGAATTCGGTTCGGAAAAGCACTTCTTTTTTCTGCTCAGCAAACTATTCGCTTGATAATTTAAGCTGCTCGTTAAAACTTAATGCATCCTCGTAGTGATCTTGCTGGCATGGGAAACGCAAATGTTCACGACCTGACCACGCGAGAAAATTATTCACCGCTTCAGCCAGGACTCGAAACACCAACCTCTCGATTAGCTACCGATGCTCTTGACTGCTCGGCCACGCCCAGGAAGCCAGCAGAAAAAAACAAATAGTATACACTACAAAAATAACGATCTCTCCTATCTTTGTAAACTGTTTTCGATTTAATGTGACAAAAACTTACCAAAAATACTCAAGTCACTCTCAGCAGACCGAGAAGAACCACAAAGCAGCAATAATGAAGAAAGCAGTGCACTACTGAACATTATTAAAACTAAGCTAGACAGCGAAGGGCTGGCACACTGTGATGGATGCCGAGGACTCACAACCAGAGTTTTGAGATTAGAAGGAGACCTCGATCTCCTATCGGAAATAATATCAGTCATCATAAAACATAATAAAATTAACTCGCCGAAACACGATGCAAATTAGCCGAAAAACATCAGCAAGCTAGAACATAATCATCGAAAGGAAACGGTAGAAGTCAATAGGCACAACATTAAACGAAACAAAAAGAGAAAAAGAACGAAGTCATTAGAACAAACCTCTGAGTCAGTTGAAATTCAGATGACCAGAAAGAAAATAAGCGAGGAGGAAATTGTGTCTTGCTTTTCCCCAGGTTCGGGAAAATCTGGTGCACATAGAATCCGACTGCACAAAAGTAAATCAGCGATCGACGGTCTCTGAAAAGTCGAAAAACAGTAATCGTAAGGTTTCGTTACTGCCACGAACGAGCGACAGCAGCATGCTCTTTAGACAAACTGCAGATCAACTGAAGATAAACTGCAGATCAACCTAACTCGGTTGGAGGAGTGGTCGAATCATTGGCTTTTGCGGTTCAACGTCGATAAGTGTACAATACTTCGCTTAGGCAACCCGTCTGGATCTGCCGAAAGTAGAAGTTACTTTCTCAACGGTGAAGCCTTAAAAGACGTGGAAACCCAAAAGGACCTTGGTGTGCTGATGACCACCACCTTAAAGCCATCGTCTCACTGCTCGAAAGTGGCGAAGAGGGCAATTTCGGTGTTGCATGCCATCAGACGAGCCTTTTTGGATTTCGATGAAGATCTTTTTGCTAAGACCTTTGGAACATTCATTAGGCCACATTTGGAATATGCTATGCACGCCTGGAAACCCTGGACAGTTCAAGATCAGAACTGCCTCGAAAGAGTCCAGAGGAAAGCCACCAAAATGGTTAGAAGTCAAAGCTCCTTGCCATATCCAACCCGCCTAATGAATCTTAATCTGTTCCCTTTGAGTTATAGGCAAATGCGTGGTGACAACTTAACCTTAACAATATCAGTGTACCACGTAAACCTGCCTGCATTCACTTGACTGTTACTTCTTTAATTTGCTTCTTATTCTTGCAACTTTTATGTAACAAATAGGGATTTCAAAGGCGTAAGCCTATTTTCCTCAAATACACTGAACTGAACTGATCTCCTGCAGACATTCCGCATTGTGAAGGGATTGGATTGTTGCCTGGAATTCTCGGACTTCTTTGAATTTGCCACCACGACCCATCTTCGAGGTCACCCATTGAAACTGCGTGTCCAGCAGGCGAGACTGGATGTGCGCAAGTCTCCTTCTCTGTCAGAGTGGTTAAACCATGGAATGCCCTCCCTGAAGACGTTGTGATGTCACCATCGCTGGAAAGCTTTAAAAGGAACCTTGACAGTTTTATGTTCCGCAACGAGCCTGAGCGATGAGGCATTTATCTTAACCCTCGAGAGTCGTGCACCACTTGTCAAATTTTATGACCGCCTTTTGTACCTTGGCAACCCACACGGTTTCTCTGTACACCGCACTTAATTTTACGTTAGAAATAGGGTACTCAAAGGCCCATGCCTATTTCCCTCAATAAATTGAATTGAATTGAACAACAATGAAGCAGGGCATGGTAGCCAGCAAAGTAATGGCGGAAAAGTGGCCTACGACTTATCGACAGACCTGGATGCCATAAACCAAAATTCAGGTTTTTCCGGGTGCTATTCGTGCAAACGCATTGTCAGGAGAACTCACGCTGTTTGAAAGGTCCATAGAGATGTCTGCAAATGAACCAACAGGCTCACCGATGAAGACAAATTTGAACACAGTATTAAAGACTGTATCAAAGGGTATGATTCAACCTTCAATCACTAAAAGAAAGCAGGATGCAGAAACGAGTTTTTTTCCCTGACAGGTCATTTTGTCTGGTAGTTCAGGGAGTCTCAGAGGCTACTGGGGAAACGCCAAAAGAAAGGGTAAAACAGGATCTGCTGACATTCATAAATTAATTGAATGATACGCAAGAAACTGGTGTGACAGTCGACATCAAAAAGATCTTTCGATTGGGGCCTCTCGATAAAAAATGAAACGCATGAGGTTCGACCAAGACCATTAAAAAGTCGTTTTGGGGGAGTAAACAGCAGGTAGATCTATTGCTCTCTCGAAAGTCCCAACTACGAAAGAATCATCGTGGAGTTTTTTTCAGCCGGATTACTCTCCCACCGATCGGATGAAAATGAGGACACTGGTAGCAGAATTGAAAAGACGTCAATACGAGGGGGAACAAAAACTTGAAAAATAGTAGACAACAAAATAGTCAAAAACGGTGCGCTCGTTTTTATGGGAACATCCGGTGAAATTGACGGCAACCACGCCGGTCAAAAAGCCCTACCAAATGCCTATAGATTTGAACCCAGACAGGAGACTGGATATATCTTGTGAAATATCCAGCAAAAATCTCCATGTGGAAGAAAAGAACTAAAAAAATCTTCAGAAATCGAGGCAAAGAAAACAAGATTAAAATGATGTACACAAATGTGCAGAGTCTATTGAACAAAAATGGATGAAATTAAACTGGTCGTGGGACCATTTACAACCTGACTTCATAGCTCTAACTGAAACATGGTTAAAATGAACAAATCGCGAACACAGAAGTCCGAATAGACGGTTTTCAGCTTATCCGCATGGATAGAAACGGACGTAGAGGGTGGTGGAATCGCAATGTTTATACGAGAAGGCATTGACTTCATTCCGGATGGGCCCTCGCCAAATAGGATCTCGTCTTGCGAAATACTTTGTTGTAAACTGAAAGTCCCAAACCAACCAGACCTCCATATTGCCGTGGTATATCGACCCCCAGGACAGCGAACGGACACGGACGAAGCACTCATCACAGAGGTAAAAGCAAAATCTGCCGTAGCAAACATTTATTAATACTTGGAGATTTCAACGCTCCCGATATCGATTGGGTGTCAATGTACTGCTCGCGATCGGAAAAATTCATTCGAACAGAAATTACTTCAGTTGG